>JAMKPZ010001345.1:0-30453 GCA_024699675.1 Amphibolis antarctica | reverse complement strand
TACGATATCGTCTTGGGTATCCAATGGTTAGAAACTCTAGGACCAATCAGTTGGGACCTTGAGAAGAAGGTATTCCTATACAAAAGTGCGGGAAGGGAATTCTATTTTCAGGGTATTACAAGCGAACCTATGTTGGAGGTGACGACGATTTAACTAATACAAGAAGTAGACATCACCAATTGGGTCGCCGTGTTCCAGTCGGAGACAGAGAGAGGTAGGCTCAAGGAAGAACTAATGACAGAACTGGAACAACTACTAGAGGCCTACACCGACGCCTTCGAAGAGCCGACAGGAGGACCATCAAATTTTCTTGGAGGACGAGAGCAAGGCTGTGGTGGTGCCCCTGTATTGGTACCCTTATTTCCAGAAAAATGAGATTGAACTCCAGGTCGCCGAGTTCCGTCGAACAAGAGTAATCAAGCAAAGCATGAGCCCTCATTTGGCTCCAGTGTTGCTGGTCAAGAAGAAGGACGGAAGTTGGCGATTTTGTGTGGACTACCATGAACTTAACAAGCGAACCGTCAAGGCCAAATTTCCTATCCCAGTCGTTGAGGAGCTTCTGGACAAGTTGTCAGATGCGAAAATCTTCTCCAAGCTAGACCTCAAGTCTAGCTATCATCAAATCCGTCTCCATCCTGATGACACGGGCAAGTCATTGTTTCGGACGCACGAGGGACAGTACGAGTTCATTGTCATGCCTTTCGGCTTGACAAATGCACCAACGACGTTCTAATCACTCATGAACAAGATCTTTAGGCCACTTCTGCGAAGGGGCGTTCTAGTCTTCTTTGACGACATCCTGGTCTATGGGATAAATGGCACGAAGCATGGGCAAAAACTAGGAGTGTTGGAGATACCGCAGAAAAACCAACTCTAGGTGTGGTGAAGTAAGTGTCAATTTCTATTGGATTACATTGACTATTTAAGGCACAGGATTGGTGCAGGACAGGTATGTGTTGGGAAAAATGAGGGTTTAACAAGATAGGAACGAAGTAAATAAAATTACAACTAAAAAAATAATTACAAGCAACACACGAAATTTTTACATAGAAAACTTCTTAGTGTAAGGAAGAAAAATTACGAAACCTTCTCGATCCAGGTAACCTACACTCTGCTGTTAAAAAAGATACAAATGTTCTTCTCAAGTTCTCAACTTGAGATCAACACAACCACATATTATCTTCAATTAGATAATAATAATAATAAAGAGGGAAGTATAAACCAAAATGTAGATCTGAACACTGTTTGATCACAGTCCAAGCTCTGTCCGACCTTCGTGCGTCAAAGCACGATCCAAGCTTCATGTGTCCAATCACTATCCAGACTCACGCGTCTAGCCCCCTCGTCCAAGCGTCCGAACGGTCACGACTGAGCCACGGGTCATGCTTAGTCCACCTTCACGCGACCAAAGTCTGTTCGGCCCGTCCATCATCGGTCGGCGCGTGCAACCAGCCCTGCACAATGCCAAGCACCACGCACGACCCACACGCACCGCCTCTAGTCGATCTGGCCACAGGTGGACGAGTGGGTGGATGACAACGTATTAAACCATATCAGTGGTAAGACAGATATCAGTTTCTTGTGAAAGAAGTTAGACGAGTTGTATACTCGAAAAGAAAGCACCAACAGTATGGCCACAGGTGGAAAAGATTGAGTGCATCAGCGAATGGAAATAGCCGACTCCTCTTAAGAACCTCCAGTCATTCCTAGGGCTAGTGGGGTATTACCGCTAATTCATTCACGACTATAGAGGAATTGCAGCCCCCCTCATGGGAATGTTGAAGAAAGTGGGATTTGTGTGGTCTCTGGTAGCATTACAGGCCTTTGAATAGCTAAAGGAAGCCCTCACGACATCGTCGGTACTTGCGCTAAGTGATTTCGGTAAGCACTTCGTAGTTGAGGGTGACGCGTCAGACAACAGAATCAGGGTGATTCTTCTACAGGAGCAACACGCAATTGCGTACTTCACTCAGCCATTGAGCACATAGCAGAAGGCCTTGTCAATGTACGATAAGGAGCTGTTGGCCCTGTTACTCGCAATCAAGAAATGGCGAACTTACCTCTTAGGACAACAATTTACTGTCCGAACAAACCAATGGAGCATCATCCATCAGATGCAACAATGGATCAACACTCCTTCCCAACAAAAGGGGTTGGCGAAATTAATTGGGTTCAATTTTATTATTGAATATAATAAGGGGTTGACAAACTCAGTGGTAGATGCGTTGTTGTGGCAGTATGAGAAGGAAGAATAGTTGATGACGATCTGCGTGAGGACACCGGAATGGATCAAGGATCTCAAAGGTGAATGTAGAGCATTGGCGAAGTTGCAGAAACTGAGGACGCAGTGTGTTCAGACATTAAAATTGCATATTTTAAGGGTTTTATTTGCATCAGAAGATAGAACATTTGTGATAATTACGCTTAATTATAACTGAAAACATGTCTTGCGTTATAATTGAATATTTTATTAAACAAAGCTTAAAATATATGTTAATTTAATATGCTAAATGCAGGTAAATTATATTTTATATTATTGTGATTTATGTCCGCATATTTAGTGAATGGTTGGATATTTTTAATTACATATGTGCACAATTGAATATACATGTGAGTTATGTAGAAATATACATGCAGAGAATTTTCTAAGTAATTATGCAACAAACCTTCATTGTGTAAAGTAATTATGCAACGGACCTTAAGTGATTAGACAATAGAGTAAGTTCACTATGAAAAACTAAACTTGCATTAATTAATCTTCTGATGTATTTATGAAAGTATTTTATGATCTAGGTATAATATATAATATGTTTCTGTATATTACGAGATTTCACTTAAACTTTTGTTGGTTGAGAAATTCAATTACAGTATAAAGGAAAGATGCAATTTTTTATGAAGAGTTATGCAAGGAGTAGGCTGATACGTAGTTGAAGTGCAATAGTTGATCTTCATGATGCAGTTACAAAGTAGTTATTAATGAAAACGTGAATTGCCTTGTGTTGTCTTTAAATAGAGGGATTTAACATGAATTCTGCCCCCCCTCCCCTATTTCATTCTCCCAATCTTCCACTATTTCTCTACTCTTCATTTCATCTCCATTTCCTTTACTTTTCCTCCCACACATTTCATCCAATAAAGGATTGACACCCTTTCTACTTCATTCTTTTCTCTTACTCTCTCTATATATTTGCCTTCGTGTTTCTGAAGGAAGTGTTGGAGGTTCTTTCTTCCAGATTGTGCTACCACCTTAACAAAGTGCTGCACAAATTAAGTTTACATCCTAACAATGTGAAGACTGGAAGGAAGAAGGTGAATTCATTCCTTATCCTACGCTGATTCTGAAGGGGGAAGTGTAATTATGGAATTTTAAGTGTTCTATCTCTCATTCTATTTCTCTGTCTTTTTATCTTTTTTATATTTTACCTTTTATATTGTTTACGTTGTATGAATACACTTGAATATCAAACAGCTTTCAATTATTAAATTACAGATGTATGTTTGCATGTGTGTTTGTGTTTGTATGAGTTTATATTTTATTTATAGTACTATCAACTAATAACTCATATTTAAATAAATATATTATCAAAAAAAAAATTACAAAATACAAAAAATTGCCTTTGATGAATGAAAGGATTAAAGAAATCTAAGTTTAAGTAAAATCAAATATAAAACATAACCAATCTCTATGGGATTGACCTCTATTTACCGAGTATTACTTTGTACCTATGCACTTGCAAAAAAGGTGTGAATTGAATACAAATTTATAAATTTATAATAATAGTGCTAAGTAATCCTTAATATTAATATTCAAAATCAATTCAATCATCCAAGCACAGTGGGAGAAGGGGGAATTGGATAAAGACCACTATAGCCTGCTAGGAGATCTCATGCTTTAGAATAGATTGATAGTCAGATCACACTCTCAATTCAAGCAAAAATTGCTAAGTGAATATCATGACTCACCTATTGGGGGCCATGCGAGCTTTGGCAGAACATACCGACAACTCAAACAGGAGTTCTATTGGAGGGGAATGAAGGTGGAAGTCAGAGAATACATTTGGAACTATGATATTTGCTAGAGAACCAATTACTCTTCCTATGGGGACCTGGGAAGAAGTCTTGCTTGATTTCATAAATGATCTACCGAATAGCCAGGGATATACAACCATCCTCACGACTATTGATTGCCTATCCAAATACGGACACTTCATCACCTTAAGACATCCCTACACAACAATCATGGTAGCAGAAATTTTCATCAACCAAGTAGTTAAACTGCACAGGTTTCTTAAGGCTCTTATTTCTGATTGCGATCCAGTCTTCCTTAGTAAGGTGTGGACATCAATTTTTAAAGTAGCACAAACAAAGTTGAAATACTCCACAGCTTACCATCCCCAGACAGATGGCCAATCAGAAGTTGTCAATCAGTGCATCGAGCAGTACCTTCAGTGTTTTTGTAGTCAGCAACCCAAGACTTGGTCAAAATGGCTAGCCTGGGTACAATTCAACTATAACATCAGCTTTCACTCTATGAAATTTTCACCTTTTGAGATTTTGTATGGGAAAATAGCCCCAACTTTGGCCAACTATGATCATGGCACGACACGGGTCGAAACAGTGGACGAATTCATGAAGAGAAGAACTGAGCTGTTACACGAACTCACAGACAATCTCAAATGAGCTCAGAACAAGATGAAGATGGTCACTGACAGGAAATGCACTGATCGTGAATTCAAGGTCAACAATTGGGTGTTCATTTGATTACAACCATACAGACAATTTTTGATGGTTACATGGGACAATCAAAAGTTGGCGCCCAAGTTCTTTGGGCCCTTACTGACAAAATCAATGTGGCAGCATACAAATTGAAACTTCTAGGTGGCACTTGTGTTCATCCAGTGTTCCATATTTTGCAATTGAAAAAGAAGGTTGGTGATGCAACAGTGACCCAATTCCTTCCATCCACGTGGCAGCGAGGACCAAAGACTCTGGAGCACATATTGGATCGGTGTACGGTATTTCCATCCACACTATAGTTCACATCTGTGGTATCACCATCTACACTATTTGTCAACAATGTCTCCTCACTAGGAATATCTAATGGATCAGTAAAACTATCTACAAGACTTGATTCATCATTTTTATCATCATTATCATCTACAACATCTAAGATTTAGGCTTCTAATTTTTCATTTCTATCTACTCCCTCTAGACTCTCATGATCAAAATGGAATATGTTAAGGTCAGCCTTAGTATCGCCATAGGTGAGTTGCATATGTCCATCTCTATACTCTATGACTGCCCCAGCAGTGGCAAGCAAAGGTCTACCTAATATCAAAGGTGTATGCTTACCATTTCCTAATGTAGGTTGGTTTTCAATTATTACAAAGTCTATGGGATAGATAAACTCCTTAATCTTAATTAAATTGTCCTCAATGACTCTTAGGGGTGTCCTAATAAAACGGTCTGCTAATTGGATCAGAATTTTGGTAGGCTGCAGGCCATTTAGTCCTAGATCTATATAGACACTAGATGACATAACATTCACACCAACCCCTAAGTCAATCAAGGCTCTATCAAAATGTCTATCTCCTATTGTGCACTCAATAATGGGTGTACCTGGATCACTATATTTTTTAGGGATCAGATCAGAAAAATAAGAACTTACGGCTTCAGCTAAAAATACCCTCTTAGGTACCCTAGTCTTTCTCTTCTTAGTGCACAAGTCTTTTAAAAACTTAGCAAAGGCAGAGACTTGACTAATGGCATCTAATAATGGTAAATTAACTCTAACCTGCTCAAAAATCTCCCTAATTTTATCCAAAGGTAAGTTTCCAAATTCATTATTTCTTAATCTATTAGGAAAAGAAGCAACAATTTGCTTAATGAGTTCATTATCCTCATATACCATAGATTTTTCTTTATCTTTATTTGATTTTTATCAATTTCAAAACTAACTAACCCTTCACTAATTGATTCAGAAACAGGTAAAGCAGGTGAAGGTTCAAACATAATTTTTCCAGATCTTAAAGTGGCACATGCATTAGAAAAATTTTTAAAATCATGCACTTCAGAAAATCCAGGCAGTTCAGATACAAAAGATGACTATTTTTTACGTAACAGATATTCTCATTCAAGCTCTAATTCATGAAAAGCTAGTTCAACCTCCTTAATTGCATGATTAAGATTAACATTCAAATCAAAATTAATTTCAACATGCATTTCAACAGATTCAGTGAATTTTAGTGCAGAAATACATGTAGAAGAATTGTTTTGAGATGTATCAGTAAATGCATAGGTGTATGCAACAGATTCAGATGGATTTCCAGCCAATTTAGTAGGATAGGATGGTTCATTAATGCTAACATTCCTAAAAGATCATGCGAATTAAAAATAGGACAATTTTCAGTATTATGATATTGCATTAAACAGACATTCAAATTTAGAAATTTCAAAGCAGAAACTATCCCTATCCATTGCAAATAACTTCATAGAAATAAATTCAAACACACCTACTCTCAGATCAGTAATTTCTTTCAGATTTTCTCAAATTATAGTGAAAATTTGCAAGAGAAAATATGTTAGAAAACTAATTACAGAAGAGTTTACACTAACTACACTGTACAGAAACTATAAAAGAATTATAACGCAGTAAGAAATTAAATCAATGATAACAACTAGTATTTATAGCAACAGACAAACAAATCAAGGAATCAATGAGTGAAATAATGAAAACAATAACGACATCACTATTGTGTAAAATAAAAACTTGACACATAATGCAAGAAATAAAACAGTGCAAAAGAACAGTAGATATATGCATCTTTAAAAATTCGAAGAAAAATTTATAAAATTCTGACAATAATGTTCAAATACTCAAAAGAATTCTGAACTAATGTAGATTCAAGGAAAAATAACACTATAGTATGCTTTCTACTAAAATAATAGCAGATTTCATTTTTGTTAAAGTTTATAGAGAAAAATGGAGAATCTGAAATAAAACAAATAACAATATTATACTAAGAAAACATAAAAGCATATTTACTATATTAAATAAATTTACAAAAACTTGCATATAACGCAAAACATTATGACACTGAAACTCCTCAACAACTGTGTCAAAAACTTGTATAGTATTTTCTAGTTGTCATTTAACTTGTGTTAAATAACCACAATAGAAATCCCAAATTTTAAATTTATAACTGCAAGCGCATAGTGACCATTGTATTAAGCAATGTGAGTATGGGTCGAATCCACAGGTAGCTAGGTATAAATAATTAATAGAAAATATGCTAGCCAATAATGCAAGCAAGAAACTATAAAAAAAAAACTAAAATAATTTCTCAATACAACAATTAAGGAAGGAAAAATAAACTTTACAAAGAAAGGTATAAATTTACAAAGTTACAGAGATTTTCATTTATTTGAAACTTACATTTCAAATAAACGACTTTCTCGGTTTAAGGAAAATAAAAATTAGTCATTTATATACAAAAGAAAATCAAAATAAACATTAAGTATAAATCTCAATCATTTGGATATTCAAAACTATTATTATTACATAAATCTATATAAATATATTATATACTGACATATTAAAATATAAAACTATAATATAAGACGCTTAACCTTCTAGTTAGTCCGTAATGTCAATTCGTAATGTTAGGGTAAGACAACGAAGTTAGTTTGTCGTCAAGAAAATATAAACTAAAAAGAATAATTTTGCCACAGGAAATTGGGTATTTAATGCTAACTTCCTAGACACATTGGGCTTTTAACGCTAAAACGTCAAAAATTGATCATACATGTGCGCAAGGAAAATCACGTGCTGAACGTAAAAAGTCACATGTCCATGTTAAAACTTTGAACTGTTCATTAACTTCCTAATTTTTTTCTAGACTTTTACATCGAAACACTGATTCTCAAGTAGATGCAAGGGCTTTTGGTCATGGTCATTTAACTTATGTTAAACGACCCTCAACGAACTTATTCTATTGAGCAAGGGTATTATGCAACGAGGGGTCTATTGCAATTCAGAAAATTAGGTTTTTAACCTTAACTTCCCAAAATGATAAGACCTTTAAGAAAAAATAAATAACAACAACAAGCTATTTATTAATGAAAAATCTCTTATCTTCTTCATTAGCTTCATTTGACCTTATGCATATCCAAAGATATCAAGCACTTTATTCAATTGGTCATCTTGCTAAATCATAGGAAGATAAGTTAAATAATACTATTAAGTTAGTGGTTAGTAAAACATTCACAAAACAAAAATAGGAAAATAAATACAAAGTTAGATGTTAGTGACGTAAAAATCTGTTAATGGATTAGAATGACAAAAACAATTAACAAAATTAATACAAACAAAAATGTCAGTAAATTAACAAGTAAAAACTATTAGAGGTTAATACAGAAAACATACAAAACTATCAGGTGTTAGTAGAAAATAGAAGAAATAGAGAAATAAAACTATACAAAACTCAACAATAAAACAATATTCACAAACTTACAACATATATAGAAAAACACAAAGGTTAGCCATGCAAAGCACACAACACCATATCAAAGAAAAATAACTTTACAGGAAAAAAGAGAATTTTACGTGAACTGAAAATTTCATTAACATACATTCATAGTATTTACAAAAGTTTAAACAAGATACAAGATGAGAATACATTAAAAAAAAACTAAACTAAACTAATAACAGGAAATAAAAGTTGATCTAATGCTCCAATTCTCACCCTTTGACTTGAAATCCTATTCTTCTCCCAAATAGTGCTGGAACCCAACAAAGTGAGCTGCTACACGCCTTTCTACCAACCACCCAACGTGCTATCACCACGCTGAAATGACCACAGGAAGGGTGAATCACTTGCTAGAACACCTGGGTACTGAACACCTTGTTAATGCTTGAATTTGCTCTCTACCCAGTTGCACTTGGTAGTTGCTTGTCGATCTTGGCTACCTTTGCGACCTAAGGAGGTATGGCAGGGAGAGGGTGCTCAAAGAGTCTAGCCCTCTAGTAGGACCACCACGTCTATAGTCACGTTTTACCTATTTCCCGCTTATCTCGTTGGGAGAGGCAAAGCTGCCCTCCCGATGCCCCGGAAAGGCTTCCGGGATGAGGCCGTCAGCATGCATCATTGCCGACACCGACCGTCTAGGTGTATGAGTATGTACACCTCGACGGTTCCTTTTTACCAGGTGGAGCAAAGCTACCCGCTCGATGCCCCGAAAAGGCTTCCAGGATGAGGCTGTCGACATGCATCCTTGTCGACACCAGTCATCTAGGTGTATGAGTATATATACCCCAACGGTTCCCCTTTACCGGGAGGAGCAAAGTTGCCCTCCTGATGCCCTGGAAAGGCTTCTGGGATGAGGCCATCGGCATGCATCCTTGCCGACGCCGGCCGTCAAGGTGTATGAGTATGTACACCCTGACGGTTCCTTTTTACCGAGAGGAGAAAAGCTGCCCTCCCGATGCCCCGGAAAGGCTTCCGAGATGAGGCTGTCAGCATGCATCCTTGCCGAGGTCGGTCATCTGGCTGTATGAGTATGTACACCCCGACGGTTCCTTTTTACCGAGAGAAGCAAAGCTGCTCTCTCGATGCCTCGGAAAGGCTTCCGAGATGAGGCCGTCGGCATGAGTCCTTGCCGAACTTAGCCAAATTGGGTACATGAACTCTTGTCCCTAGTAGGAGAGGCGGAATGTCAGGCAGGCGTCGGATAAGTGGACTCGGCAGTCCAACATTCCATTCGGCTATCTCACCTGACCTTCGGCTCTTCAGCCAAAGGTCCATAATGGTGACCACCATGCCTTTCTCTCTCTCTTTTTCTCACCAAATCCCCTGTGAATCCTCGCATTGTTTGGTTTCACTTACTTTACCGGAAGGAATAAGACTATTCCTCCCGATTCCCTGGAAAGTCTTCTAGGATGAGGCCGTGTTTGGCCAAGCCGACTATCATCATTTTCCATTTTTTTGAGTCGGAGAGAGGCCAGAATTACCCAGGCTGTTTGGGGGTGCCTAACAACTTCCCCAATAGTACCTTGATTCCCGTATCCAGTTTTCTCATTTTTCGCATAGTTTTACATGGTTTTATATGATTTCTGCGGTTTTTACCATTTTGATGGCGAAAGGACACTTCTCCATCTGGTTTTCCTTGTTTTCTACGTAAAAATAAGGTGGTGACTTCGTTTAACGAGCCATCCACCCCACATGGCAATGCGCTCCCTCAATCACCTTTCAATTCTCTGTACCTCGGCCCATTCGCCAGCTCCGTTGGCAAAACCTTGTGTGCTTCCACGTGATAGCTGAATGAAAGAGAGGGTACAAGCCAACTGAACCCAATGGAGTGGAAGCTAGAGCAATAGTGGTTTACTCTCCACCCACTGAACCAAGTGCAAACAAAAGCAAATTCAATGATTTTCATAAATGCTAAGGCTCAAGATCGATTTTAGCAGATAAAAGGTTTTGATATCCTGTTCAGCAGGCCAGTAGACTTTGATTTCATAGATGAAATCAAGGAGTTGTTGGATTTTCAAGGGCTTCTGAAGGTTATCCCAAGGTTAGGTAACAATCTCAAAGCTGAAAATTTAGTACCGGCCTTTTATGTCAATTTTCATCAAGAGGATAAAGTGCATGTTAGTAATGTAACAGAGGTAAACATTTATTTAACACCTAAATTCATGTATGAAAGCCTAGGATTAAGAAATGAGGGTATAGAGATCCTAGAATCCTAGATATAGGATAAATTATATCATTATCTAACCATTTTAGAATTTCCTTTTTAACAACCTCTTTAATATTCAGATTTAATTTTCCCTGTGGTTGCCTAACATGTTGAATTTCAGATTCCAGATTAATCCTATATTGGCAAATAGTTGAACTTATACCTTTTATATCTGACATCTGCAATTCTATTGCTTCTTTATGCTTTCTTAAGAATTTTAAAAGATTTTCTACTTGTATTGATGTTAAATTAGAAACAATAATGACTGGTAGAGTTTCATTTTTCTCTAAAAGTGCATATTTTAGATTTTCTAGAAGTGGTTTCAGTTCAAGAATAGGATGTTTTTAAATTAAAGATTTGTTATCATTTTCGAATTTTTCTTTGTTTATGTCCATAGTGTCAGTTTGCTCAAATATTTCCTCTTTCAATATTTCTTCAGATAGTATTACGCATCTTTCAACATGATCTAATTCTTCTACATCTAAATCCTCATCTATTTTAAAAGTTTCAATTAGATTAACTTTAAAATTTTTAAATTGAAACTCTTTAAAATTTTCCTTGACTCCACTAAAAATATTCAATTCTAACTTTTGATCACCCCAAGCTAATTCCTTCCAACCATTTCTACAACTTATGCAAGCATCGGTTGTAGCTAAAAATAGCCTTCCTAAAATAACTATAGCTTGATCTTGATTTATATTTGAAGCATTTGTTTCCATTACAGTAAAATCAACAAGGTAGACAAATTCCATAATCCTTACTAAAATATCTTCCACTTTTCCTAAAAGTATTCTTATGGATTTATCTGCTAATTGAATAACTGTTCTAATAGGTTTGATATTATCCAATTTTAACTTCTCATAAACAGAATTAGGCATGACATTAATTACAGCTCCTAAGTCTATTAACACTGTATTAAAATAATAATCTCCTATATAACAGGAAATAACGGGAGTTCCTCTTTAGCTAAAAATGTCTTTCTTAATATTTTCTTCCTTCTATTCTTGGTACAAAGAGTTTTAAAATATTTGGCATAAAAAGGAACCTGTCCAATAATTTCCAACAATGGTATATAAACTTTAACTTGCTCAAATACTTTACTGATTTGTTCCAATTCTTGATCCTTAACATTTCATATTCTATGTGGAAATGGAAAATGATTTTCATTTGTTAACTTATCTCCAATTTTAATGTCTTTCTTAATAATTTTGGTTTCAGATTCTTAACTGTTTTTAGATTCTTTACTATTTTCGTTTTCTGTATTGCCCTCTAATTCAGCATCGAATTTGTTTTCTGGACTAGATTCTACATTAGTTTCCTCTTTCTTTGTGAAATTGTCATTAATTTGTTCTTCTTCATCATCCTTTTTAAGACCTTCATAAGTTACACTAGATCTTAACATAATACTTAAATCCTTTGATTCTTCTTTTGACACATTATCTAGTTCAGATAGATTAGAATCAGATGAATTTCTTAAAAACAAATCTATTGATCTTTGAATTTCATCCAATTTTTCCATATGATTAAATGCAGTTGAATCACCATACTAATTTTCTTCAATTACCTCAAATGGTTGCATATTCTCATCTGTAAATAACATATCTCCTAATGAGTTCACATCTTGATAAATTTGATTTTCATTTCAACAAATTTAGATTATCACTATTTCCATACTCATTTAACATCTTACTATCTTTGGTCTGTTGTATTGATTCATTAACTCTATTCAACAATTGTTCAATTCCCAATGATAGTTTTCGATTAACATAATTCTGATTAATTCCAGCATTCATTGGCAAATTATAATTAAAATTTGTTAAACCTGTATTAATTCCGTGAACATTTTGATCCTCTTTTAAGATTGACCAGTTTAAATAATTATCATTTTCTAATTCATTCAATCTGTTACTCTCCTCAATATTTCACATTGATTCATCTATTTTATTTGTTAATTGTTGTATCTGTAATGATATGTTTAATTGATAATTTTGATTTTTATTCATATAATTATACTTTGAATAATAGTTTTGCATTCCTGAATTGTCATTACATTCCCATAAATTAGAATTGTCATTCCAATTATAATTATTTTGAGAATTAACATTAAGTCCTTCTAAAACATGTTGTGAAGAGTAGTCATTAAATTCCATAGGTGAATAATCTCCTCAAACATAATTAGAATAATTATAATCCTCATAACTAGTTTCTGAAACAACCCTACAATCACCCCAATATGAGTTATATGAGTCCATTATGAAATTCATAATTTAAAAACACTTCACTACTCTAGAATAGCAATAAGACTTTGAAATAGAATTTAATAACAGTAAATGCAAATAAATTATATTGCAGTCCTAACTAACACCAAAATAGCAAAAAACAACACTAATTGCAAGAAATTCCGGATCCCCGGCAACGGCGCCAAAAACTTGTCTCGCCTACACACCACTTGTGATTAAATTCTTGTAAAGAGAATAATGTGTGTGCGAAATATTTTAATTTCACTGCAAGTGCACGGGTTCAAATGTAATTAGTGTGCAAGTATGGGTTTGTCCACATGGATCAGTTTTGATTGGTATTTAGTTAAATTGGTGTATTCAATTAATGGAACAAGTAATTATATTTCTTTTAAGCAATGTTACAGTTGCTCTGTTCCAATTAATCATGAGGGTGTTATTTAAACACTTATTGAATTTGCACCTTCCAGAGAATTTTTCATTAACTTTAATTTCTTCAACACTTAGAATATTTTGATTTTTCAAATTAGTCTTTTAGTAAATGATTCGAATTTTGCACTGAAAGACTCTATCAAGTGAGTTTTACTTTCAAATATTTAATTCTTCTTAAGTGTTAACATTCTACACCTCAGTTTGCATGTAATTTATCTTTTAATGTAGAAAAGGCACTAAACCAACGAGATAGCTCATAGGTAAACGTCTCTACCCTCGAACTTACTCGTGGGACGTGCGATAAAAGTGAGTTTCAGATGTTTATACAGTATGATTCGAATTAGCTGAAACTTCTAAGAGTTGTATACTTATATTTTTTATCTTTTTAAATATTTCAAAACACAACAAACAACATAATGCATGAGACACAACACAATACGAATAACTTGTAAAAATAAAATGCAACATTCAACATTACAGTAAACATAAAATCATTCTCTAAATATCGTAATCAAGTTGATAAGATGGGTGTTTGTAAATTCGAGTGTAAAAATAAAAGAAAAAGGAAAAGGAAAGAACACCTAATGCTCCACTACAATTTCCTCCTTCGAAACTTCCTCAAGCTGAGAACTTCTCTTTGTCTTTACTTCCAATCAGCCAGGTCATTAATCTAGCAAGCCTTCCTTTTGACTTTGAAATGAGATTTTGGGTGTCACTTTGCAATTACACTAACAAACAGAGGAGGAAGCAACCAACGTCGAGAGTCTCTCCTTCAAGGATACGCTTAGGTTGAGAAAAAAATAGCAAACACACCAAGGAATTGATTGGAGAAGAGGAGGTCGTCAATCTCTCCTCGGAAGAAGTGAATGGGTGACGATGGTAGATGGAGAAGATGGAGAATGCCCTATGAATGGTGCTTTGAGGAAGAAGAAGGAGGGGGGCGTTAGTTTCATGGCTACAAGACTGTTTTATAGGTTGAAGGAGTGGCAGTTGATGAGCTAGCAGTTAGCAAGGACGTAGTGCAGATCTGAACGTGTGAAATTGTTCCATGCAAGTCTACTTCTTTACCCTATCCGTCCATGTTCTCCATGGTTGAGCTTCAGCTAAATTAAATTTCTCAGTTCTACTCTTATACAAATTTCTCTACAATTGCTCATCGAATTTTCCTGCAAATACTCATTAAGGAATACCTTTCGTGAAACACATCACATTATAGGAGAAATAATTCATCATATTTAAACCTTCACTATAATTGTAATCGCTATTACATCAATGAAATTTATCGCACATAATAAATAGGGCACAGGCTCATAGGTAACCTAGTTTACCCACGAGTAAGTTTGTGGTTTAACAGGTCAACCTGCAGACTCTACACTTAGATATAAATCATGATTTTTTTCTATGAATTAATCATTTTACGAGCAACCTAAAGAGTCAATTATCAATCAATCATTCCATTTTCAATAGGTAATCACCACAAATATAATTCATGACTTAAAACTTAATTCATGCATCATTAAAGTGAATAAACGTGCATAATGCTCAAAAGTATAGTTAACCTTATAATCATCATTACTCAATGCAAAATGTAACTAAAACTCATTAAAACACATGAATTAATATGCATAAAATACACATTTTTGAGTCTGAACACTATTTTTGAACTTTCATAAGCCATATTTCTTAATCTTCTAACACCACTAATTGTACTTGTCTATTACTACCTGCTACTTTTATATTTAAATTCAATTGCTTAAGTGCCCATAATGCTTTATGTTCTAATTCCATAGGGCCCTTCTATACACTAATTTATATGGAGTTGTTCCTAATATTATTTTATAAGCTGTTCTATATGCCCAAAGAGAATCATCTAGTTTATCTAACCAGTCTCTCCTAGTAGTGATTACTACTTTTTCTAAAATTCCTTTAATTTGCTTGTTAGCACTTTCAACTTGTCCACTAGTTTGCAGATGGTAAGGGATAGCTAACTTATACAACACTCCATATCTTTTCAATAATTTTTCAAAGTTTCTGTTACAAAAATGAGTTCCCCTGTCATTGATAATTTCTCTTGGAATACCAAATCTAGACATTATATTAGATCTCAAAAATCTCATTACTATTATGGAATCATTAGTTTTAGTAGGGATTGCTTCTATCCATTTGGTTACATATTCTACTGCCAAGAGGATATAAATAAAATCATTTGAATTTGGAAAAGGTCCCATGAAGTCTATACCCCATATATCAAAAACTTTTACTTCTTGGATTGGGTTTAATGGAAATATATTCCCTTTAGCAATTCTACCTACTTTTTGGCATTAAACACATTTTTTACAAAATTCATAGGCATCCTTGAACAAAGTTGGCAAATATAAGCCACTATGAAGCACCTTTAAAGCTATCATTTTAGCTCTGAAATGTCCTCCAATAGGTTGGTCATGACAAAATGATAACACTGGACGAGTTTCAGTTTCTAGGATACATCTCTTTACAATCTGATCAGGGCATTGCTTAAACAAGTAAGGGTCATCCCAAAAGAAATATTTAACCCTAGATAAAAATATTTTCTTGCCTAAACTAGACCAATCATGAGGTACTAAACCTGTAACTAAATAATTAACTATATCCTAAAAATTCTCTTATATCTTTAATTGTTCTAGGAATAGGTAAATTAGATATTAATTCCACTTTTACTTTATCAACTTTTATTCCTTCAGCAAAAATAATGTCTTAAGACTATTCCTTGTTTAACCAAAAAATGGCATTTTTCCCAATTCAATACTAACTTTTTCAATTCACATCTCTCTAACACTTTTTCTAAATTACTTAAACATTTTTCAAATGAGTCTCCATATATGGAAAAATCATCCATAAACACTTCTAAAAATTCATCTATAAAGTCCGTAAAAATGCCTGTCATACATCTTTGAAATGTAGCAGGTACATTACATAGCCCAAAAGGCATACGACTAAAGGCAAATATTCCAAAAGGACATGTAAAAGTTGTTTTCTCTTGATCCTCAAGTGCAACTAGGATTTGATTATAACCTGAATAACCATCTAGGAAACAATAATATTCATGCCCTGCTAGTTTCTCTAACATTTGATCTATAAAAGGCAATGGAAAATGATCTTTCTTAGTTGCTGCATTCAGTCTTTTGTAATCTATACAAACCTTCTAACCAGTTTGAACTCTAGTTGAAACTAATTCTTTGTTATCATTTTCTACAACTGTTATCCTAGATTTTTTAGGTACTACCTGCACTGGACTTACCCAAAAGCTATCAAATATAGGATAAATTATATCATTATCTAACCATTTCAGAATTTCCTTTTTAACAACTTCTTTAATATTCAAATTTAATCTTCTTTGTGGTTGCCTAACAAGTTAAATTTCAGATTCCAGGTTAATCCTATGTTGGCAAAGAGTTGAATTTATACTTTTAATATCTATCATCTGTCATCCTATTGCTTCTTTATGCTTTCTTAACACTTTTAAAAGACTTTCTACTTGTGCTAATGTTAAATCAAAAGTAATAATAACTGGTAAAGTTTCATTCTCTTCTAAAAATGCATATTTTAAATTTTCTGGAAGTGGTTTTAGTTCAAGAACAGGATGTTCTAAAATTAAAGATTTATTGTCATTTTCAAGCTTTTCTTTGTTTATGTCCATCATTTTGGTTTGCTTAAATATTTCCTCTTCTAACATTTCTTCTATTACACACTCTTTAACATGATCTAATTCTTTTACATCTATTTTAAAAGTTTCCATCAGATTAACTTTAAAATTTTTAAATTGGAGCTCTTTAAGATTTTTCTTGACTCCATTAAAAATATTCAATTCTAACTTTTGATCACCCCAAGCTAATTCCATCCAACCATTTCTACAACTTATGCAAGCATTGGCTATAACTAAAAATGGTCTTCTTAAAATAACTATAGCTTGATCTTGATTTCTATTTAAAGCATTTATTTCCATTACAGTAAAATCAATAGGATAGACAAATTTCATCACCCTTACTAAAATATCTTTCACTTTACCTAAGGGTATTCTTATGGATTTATCTGCTAGCTGAATAACTGTTCTAGTAGGTTTAATATTATCGAATTTTAACTTCTCATAAACAGAATTGGGCATGACATTAATTCCAGCTCCTAAGTCTATTAACATTGTATTGAAATAACAATCTCCTATATAACAGGAAATAACAGGAGTTCCTGGATCATTTAATTTTTCAGGTACAGGATTAATTAACAGAGAGCTTACTTCCTTAGCTAAAAATGTTTTTCTTAATATTTTCTTCCTTCTATTCTTGTTGCAGAGAGTTTTAAGATATTTGGCATAAGAAGGAACCTGTTTAATAATTTCCAACAATGGTATATTGACTTTAACTTGCTCAAATACTTTACTGATTTGTTCTAATTCTTGTTCCTTAACATTTCTCATTCTATGTGGAAATGGAAAATGATTTTCATTTAATAGCTTATCTCCATTTTTAATGTCTTAACATTTATTGTTTCAGATTCATTACTATTTTCGATTTCTGTATTATCCTCTAATTTTGCATCAAGTTTGTTTTCTTGATTATATTCTACATTAATTTCCTCTTTGTTTGTACAATTACCATTAATACATTCTTCTTTATCACCCTTTTTAGGACCTTCATAAGTTATACCAGATCTTAACATCCTTTGGTTCTTCTTGTGAAACATTGTCTAGTTCATATATATTAGAATTAGATGAATTCCTTATAAACAAATCAATCGATCTTTGAATTTCATCCAATTTTTCCATATGATTAAATGTAGTTGAGTTACAATACTCATTTTCCTCAATTATCTCTAATAGTTGCATATTCACCTCTATAAATAACATATTTCCTAATGAATTCACATCTTGGTAATTTTGATTTTCATTTGACTGATTTAAATCATTACTGTTTTCATACTCATTAAATATTCTATAGTCTTCTATTTGTTGTAATAATTCATTAACTCTATTTGAAAGTTGTTCTATCTCCAATGATATTTTTCTTTTAAGATAGTTTTGATTAGTTCCAGCATTCATTGGCAAATCGTCATTAAGATTTGATAAACCTGTATTCATTCCTTGAACATTCTGATCCCCTTTTAAGATTGACCAGTTTGAATAATTATCATTTTCAAATTCATTCAATCTGTTACTGTCCTCTAATATTTGTATTGATTCATCTATTTTATCCATTAATTGTTGTATCTGCAGTGATATGTTTAACTGATAATTTAGATATTCATTCATGTAGTTATACTTTGAATAATGATTTTGCATTCCTGAATTATAATTACATTCCCATAAATTATAATTTTCATTCCAATTATAATTGCCTTGAGAATTAGCATTAAGTCCTTCTAAATCATGTTGTGAAGAATAGTCATTAAATTCCATAGGTGAATAATCACCTCTAACATAATTAGAATAATTATAATCATCATAATTAGTTCCTGGAACAGACCTACAATCACCCCAATATGAGTTATATGACTTCATTATGAAATTCAAAATTTCAACCAAAAATACTTCACTACTCTAGAATAGAAATAAGGCTTTCTGATTAAATTTAATAACAGTCAATGCAAATAAATTTTATTCCAACCCTAACTAACCCAAAATAGCAAAAAACAGCACCAATTGTAACAAAATTCGAATCCCCGACAATGATGGTAAAAACTTGTTCGAACTTTTTGAAATTAATTCTTAATAATGTCTGTTTGAAATATTTTAATTTCATTGCAAGTGCACGAGTTCACATGTAATTAGTGTGTAATTACGGGTTTGTCAACTAGGACTATTTTTTATTAGCACTTAACTAAATTGGTGTATTCAATTAATGAAACAATTAATTTTAAAGCAATGTCATAGTTGCTCTATTTCAAATAATCATTGGGATGCTCTTTAATCACTTTTATATCTGTAATTTATAGAGACTTTTCATTAACATTAATTTCTTCTCCACTTAGAATATTTGGATTAAAAAGAAAGTCTTTTAATACATGATTTGAATTTTCTACTAAAAACCTTATTAAGTGAGTTTTAATTCCAGATACTTAATTTTTCGTGATTCTTAAACACTCTATATTTCACTTCACATGCATTTAAGTATACTCCACTGAAAATGACTAAACCCATGGGGTTGGCTCATGAGTAAACGTCTTTACCCATGAGATCTCTCATGAATAAACCACTCAGTCGGCCCAATAAGGCTTTACCCACGATACTGGCCCGTGGTTAAACCACTTAAGCTACGGGCTATCTCGTGGGTAAATGCAATAAAAATGATTTTCAAATGATAAACAGTACAATTCAAGATTTCTAAAACTCTTATGACTTATTGCTCAAATATCTGTTCTTTTTATCTTAAACATATGACAAACAATACATAAAATATAAAACAAAACACATTACAAAAAACTTGTAGAAATAAAATTAAACATTCAACATTACATCAAACATAATATCATTCTCTCAATATCGAACCAGATGTGATACAATAAGTGAATGTAAAAGTAAAGGAAAAGGAAAAGGAAAAGAAAACAACACCTAATGCTCCACTATAATTTTCACCCTTCGAAACTTGCTCAAACTAAGTACTCTCTTTGTCTTTACTTTCGGTCCACCAAGTCGTCAAGCTGGCGAACCTCCCTTTCAACTTTGAAATGAGATTTTGGGCATCACTCCGCAATTACACCAAGGAATAGAGGAGGAAGCAGCCGACACCAAGAGTTTTTCCTTCAAGGATATGCTCAGGTAAAGAAAAGAACAGCAAATACACAAATGAATTGGTAAGAGAAGAGAAGGTCGTCAATCTCCTTTCAAAAGAAGTGAATGGGTGGAAGATGGAAGATGGAGGAGATGGAGAATGTGCCTGTGAATGGTGCACGGATGAAAAAAGAGCAGGGGGGTTAGTTTCATGGTTACGAGACTGTTTTATAGACTGAGAGAGTAGCAGTTCACTAGCTAGCAATTAGCAAAGTCGTGGTGTACATCTGGACATGTAAGATCATTCCATACAAGCCCACTTCTTTCCCTTATCCATCCACATTTTCCATGATCGAGCATCAGCTAAATTCAATTTCTCAATTCTACTCTTACATGAATTTTCCTACAAATGCTCATTGAATTTCCCTACAAATGCTCATCAAAGAATATCCTTCATGAAGTACATCATATTATAGGAGAAATAATTCATCATATTTTATCATCCACTATAATTGTAATTGTCATTATATCAATAAAATTCATCGCACAGAAAATGCAATACATAGGTCCGTCGTTTAACCAGTTTAGCCACGGAGTAAGTTCGTGGTTTAAGGACGTTACCTACAGACTCTGTAACTTAGACATAAATCACAATTTTTCTGTGAATTAATCAATTTACCAGCAAACTAAATCGTCGATTATCATTCAATCACTTCCTTTCCAGTGAATAATCACTAACTAATATAATTTACAACTTGAAACTTAATTCATGCATCATTAAAGTGAATAAACATGTATAATGCTTAAAAGTATAGTTAACTTTATAATCATCATTACTCAATGTAAAATAAAACTAAAACTAAGTAAAACACATAAATTAATATTTATAAAATACATACTTTTGAATCATGGCCAAATGCACATTGAGGACTTACTTGATTGGCGAGCCGAAGTAGAGAGATTCTTTGATTACATGTCGATCTTGGAACAACGCAAAGTCTAATTAGTAGCATACCACCTAAAGCGGGGAGCTTCGGCTTGGTGGGAGCAGACGCTAATGACTCGACTCGAGCACAACAACAGAAGCAACCAGTCTGCTCGTTGGCGAAAATGAAGAAACTTTTGTGTGCTCGTTTCCTCCCCACTGATTACGAACAAATACATTTCACACAATATCAACAATGCAAGCAAGGCGCTTGTACTGTGTCGGACTACACGCAAGAGTTTTACCGCTTATCCTCCCACAACAACTTGGGAGAAACAGAACTTCAACATATCTCACATTATGTGGGGGGGGGGTTGCGACTCTCCATCCAGGATCGTGTGGCTCTTCACACCACCTACTCTTTAGTAGACACTTTCAGTTTGGCAGAAAAGATCGAATGCCAACTCTTCCGTCCTAGCAAGATTTTGTCCAATAACCATGCGCCAGTTCGTTGAAGACAGATAGCCACGTGATCGAGTCCCAGGTGGCCACGCTGAACTAGAGAGGCTAGCCAAGCTGCAATCCACCAATCCTTATGCAAAGCCAGCCCCGGTAAAATGCTACATATGCTAGGTGGGACACAAGTCTAATCAGTGTCCTAGACGCGCCGTGGTGCAAGTGGTAGCTCGAGCAAATGAAGACACTCCCCCGTCAAAATCTGAACGAGAATGTACTCCTTCAAGGGAAGAAGAGGAAGACCAATATGCAAATGAAGGGGAAAGGCTATCTTATGGCACATGTTGTGTTATGTTAACTACCAAGGTGACGTTTCATCCGCCACTTCAGCAGCATAGCAACTCCTATTACCGACTATCTTAAGAAGGGGCCGTTTCGATGGGATGACGCCACCAGCCGCAGCTTTGCCCTCCTCAAAGAGAGGCTCACCTCCGCCCCAATCCTTGCTCTCCCCAACTTTGACAAAATATTCGAGGTCGAGTGTGACGCCTCCCTCACCGGCATCAGCACCATCCTCATACAAGAGGGCCACCTCGTCGCTTTCTTCAATGAAAAGCTTGCAGAATCTCGGTGCAAATGGACAACCTACGAACTGGAGTTGTACACGGTGATTCGTGCATTCAAAACATGGGAACACTACCTAGTGCAGCAAGAGTTTGTACTGCATACCGACCATCAAGCTCTCAAACAAATCAATACCACTTCCAACACCAATAGAATGCATGCTCGATGGATTTCTTTTTTGCAACGCTTTGTTTTTGTAATTAAACACAAATCAGGTGCCCAAAATACTGTTGTTGACACCCTTAGTCGGCGAACCATGCTGTTGATCGTCCTTCACCATGAAGTTATAGCATTTGACCACCTCAAAGCTCTCTACGCCGAGGACCCCAATTTCAAGGATGCGTGGCATCATTGCAAGTCCCACTCTCCAGCAACGGACATGGTCCTGCAAGATGGGTTCCTATTCAAGGGCACTCAACTGTGCATTCCCCAAAGCTCCCTCCGAGAGAAGCTCCTTCGAGAAATTCACAGCGGCGGCCTCAGTGGTCATTTTGGTGGAGATAAAACTATTGCCGTGGTGGAGCAGTACTTCTGGCCACAACTAAAAAAAGACAGCTCCTTTCGTCCAACGCTGCCACTGTTGCCAAGAAGCGAAGGGCCACTCTCAGAATACAGGGTTGTACATGCCACTGCCCGTGCCCATTGCACCCTGGGTAGACATATCCATGGACTTTGTCCTAGGTCTCCCACACACTCGAACAGGGCATGACTCCATCTTTGTAGTGGTGGATCATTTTTCCAAGATGACGCATTTCCTCCCCTGCAAGCGAACAGCCAATGCCAGCAACGTCGCTAATTTCTTCTTCCATGAGATTGTTCGGTTACACGGCTTGCCCTAGTCCATTACGTCTGGTCGCGATTCCAAGTTTCTTTCTCACTTCTGGCACACTAAGTTGAAGAAACTTGATAGTTCGCTCAACTTTAGCTCTACCTATCACCCACAAACCAATGGGCAAACGGAAGTCATCAATCACACACCTTAGGCAATCTCCTACGCGCCATCGTTGGCACACGTCTGAATCAATGGGATCTTGCCCTTTCTAAGTAGAAGATTTAATCAAAAGAACTGTCCAATGGGAGAGTACTACTGAAGTAAGTCAAGAACAAATTTCTATCCTTAGGAGAGTCCATATTGTTGAACTATGTTGCTTTAGAAGCTAAAATGGCTAGCTTAAAACATAAAATTGATGAACTACAACTTAAACAAAAGATTGAGCCTAACATGCCTAAATGTACAAGTTACTCTACCATAGGTCATGTTATAGATGACTGTCCTATTTTACATGAATCTGAAAATGTTAATATTTTATTTTATAATCAATGTAACAACTCTAATTTCAATCCTACTTATAATCCTAGGTGGAGTAATCATCCTAATTTTTCATGGAAATACCTAGGACAACAACCACCTAAAGCTCTAAGACAGCCTTTTATTGAACAAAATGTAATAAAAAATAATTCTTTAAATTTAAATCACAATCAACCATCAAAATATTGACAGACAATTAGCAAGCTTAATGCAAAAAGTAGAAACAATATTAAAATCTAATTCTCAAATTGCTACACATGATCAAGCTATTAAAAGAATTAAGACACAATTGAACCAAATATCAAATTCACTTAACCTAAGAAACAAATGTACTCTTCCAAGTTAATATGTTCAAAATATCCGTTTACCTGATGGGCACATAGCTCATGGAGGAGATGAACAACACCACACAGCTTAAGCCAATGACACTGCAGTTTGGTGGTGTCTATTAATAAACCACTTGGTTTTCTTGTGAGCCATTAGAATTCCACAAGTATAGATATATAGGAGCACTATTTTTATTTCAATTATATATTACATCCTTATCGTCATTCTTTATTCATGCATAGCAACTATATTTAATTTCTGCAGCATTACTTATACATTTCACATGATTCATCCTATTAAGTTCAATATATTATTCAGCATACATCACATTTTCATGTTTGATATTAGGGATGTTTGTTATATTTGTCATGAATTTTCCTATTTATACTGAACTTTTCCCTTTACATTGAGGACAATGAAAAGTTTAAGTATGGGGGGGAAGGTTTATGTTTAAGTATGTTAAAAAATGTTCAAATTTTAAAAAGTTTCATTTTTGATATTTGTGATTTTCTTTGATTTTCACATCTTTAATATCTTTTATGTGTTTTCTTCGAGAAAAAAACTTGAGGAATGTAAATTTCAAGTGTTACTATTAGAATTATGGGAAGACCCTATTATATTGAGAGGAGAATTTCCAGAGCCAATTCCAAGTAACCTATAGCCCTTAGAAGAGATGGATTTCAAATTAACTTGTGCAATGAGTTGAGTCTTTCTGTTTCATTTGAATTAATGCCTTGTTAACCTAGTTTTTCTAAAGTGAATCATTTTCCTTTCTCATTACCCTGTTTGAGTGGAGAGATAAACCTATGCCGAGTGTCATCATAAAAATGATCATGATATGCAAAATTTTCCATTCTGATGAGCATTATCCTAAGATACCTCCCAAACTTCTCTAAGTTAGAGGTTATGTGAAAGAAGGTAGCAAGGGTTTGAGCTTTAATACACCATAGAGTTCATTTGGGAATTAGGTTATGGAGATATAAGGTGGTGAAATTAATCAATTAAAGGTCATTTATTAGTTCTAAGAGTGCAATGCTAGTTATGTTATTTACTTTGTGTTATTTTGAAAAATGAAAAAAGAAAAAGGAAAAGGAAGTAACTGTAAAAAAAAAATTGAAAAAAGAGAAATGAAAAAAAAACAAAAACAAAGAAAAAGAATTAGAAAAATTCAAAGGGATCAATGTCAATATGGGTAGAAAAAGGGAAATATTCGAAGTCACTTGAGATGTGAGAATGAAGTAGAATGATATCATATCAACAAATTAATATTTTGAGTGATGGTGTATTATTGCCTTATCCCTTGGCTATCAACCAAAGCATTTTCCAATATCTTAAAAAGGAAAGGAATATCTTAAATTACCCTCTTTTGTTGGTGAGATGTGTGCCTATTGTAGTGATTTAATTCTTGATTGAGAGTGGTGAAGGTGTGAATTCCTCTTGCTTACACAAGACAAATGGTTCTCATGAATAGGTGAGTTCTTTTTCACATTTTAAAATGAGTCTATTCAATTTAAGGGCAAGGAGAGGGAGAGTTGTAAGACTGAACCACCTCATTCCCTTGAAATTTTTATAGCAACAAGTGATTCAAATGATCCTTTGGTTGGTTCTGTTTCTCTTCTCTCTTCTCTCTCTCTCTCTCTCTTTTTATTTCATTGGAATTTGTAGGTGTATCCACTGAAAACCCTCCAAAGACACAACTCCACCATTAGGGTAACCTAAGGGTTTAAAGGTTTGCTGCACCTGCTAAGTATAGTCGTGTTCCCTACGAAAGTGACCTAGTATAGTTTTAGTTAATTTTATTTAGTAGTCTTTATTACTTTCATAGTTTTTATAATCTTATTTTAGTATTTTGCTAAGGGACTAGCAAAACTTAAGTATGGGGGATTTGTTTAAACTCAAAAGTGTGTATTTTATGGATATTAATTCATGCGTTTTAATGAGTTTTAATTGCATTTTACATTAAGTAATGGTGATTACAAGGTTAACTATACTTTTGAGCATTATGCATGTTTATTCACTTTAATGATGCATAAATTAAGTTTTAAGTCGTGAATTATATTTGTGATGATTACCTACGGAAAAAGGAATGAATGATTGGTAATTGACTCTTTAGGTTGCTGATAAAATGATTAATTCATAAAATAAAATTGTGATTTATGTCTAAGTGCAGAGTCTGAGGGTTAAGACATTTACCCACAAACTTACACGAGGGTAAACTGGATTACCCTCGAGTCTTTACCCTACTTATTTTGTGCGATGAATTTTATGTAATAGCAATTGCAATTATAGTTAAGGTTTATATGTTATGAATTATTTTTCCTGTAATATGATGTATTTCACGAAAGGTATTCCTTAAGTATTTGCAGGGAAATACAATTAACAATTGTAGGGAAATTTGTATAAGAATTGAGAAATTTAATTTAGCCGAAGCTCAACCATGGAGAACTTGGATGGACAGGGTAGAGAAGTAGGCTCGCATGAAATGATCTCACACGTCCAGATGTGCACTACGTCCTTGTTAACTACTAGCTCGTGAACTGCCACTCCTTCAACCTATAAAACAGTCTTGTAGCCATGAAACTAAACCCCCTCCTCTTCTTCCTCAAATCACCATTCACAAGGCATTCTCCATCTCCCATCTTCCACCCACTCACTTCTTCCGAGAGGAGATTGATGACCTCCTCTTCTCCAATCACTTCCTTAGTGTGTTTGCTATTTTTTTCTCAACCTAAGCATATCCTTGAAGGAGAGACTCTCGGCACCAGCTGCTTCCCCCTATGTTCCTTGGTGTAATTACGAAGTGACGCCCAAAATCTCATTTCAAGGTTGAAAGGAAGGCTTGCTAGATTAATGGCCTGGTGGACCGAAAGTTAAACAAAGAGAAGTTCTCAACTTAAGCAAGTTTCGAAAGAAGAAATTACAGTGAAGCATTAGGTGTTCTTTCCTTTTCTTTTTCCTTTATTTTTACTTTTCCTTTATATTTACACTCAAATTTACAAACACCCATCTTATCAACTCGATTACGATATTTAGAGAATGATTTCATATTTACTGTAATGTTGAATGTTACATTTTATTTTTACAAGTTATTTGTACTATGTTGTGTCTCATGCATTATGTTGTTTGTTGTGTTTTAAAATATTTAAAAAGATCAAAAATATAAGTATACAACTCTTAGAAGTTTTAGCTAATTCAAATTATACTATTTAAACATCTGAAGCTCACTTTTATTGCACAATCCTTGAGTAAGTTCGAAGGTAAAGATGTTTACCCACGAGCTATCACGAGAGTTAAGTGCCTTCTCTATGCAAAATGATAAATTACATGCAAATTGAAGTGTATAATATTAAGACTTAAGAAGAATTAAATATTTGAAAGTAAAACTCAATTGATAGAGTCTTTCAGTGCAAAATTTGAATAATTTACTAAAAGACTAATTTTAAAAATCAAAATATTTTAAATGGTGATGAAATTAAAGTTAATGAAAAATTCTCTGGAAGGTACAATTTAATAAGTATTTAAAGAGCATCATAGCAATTAATTGAAATAGAGCAACTGTGACATTGCTTAAAAGAAATATAATTACTTGTTCTATTAATTGAATACACTAATTTAACTAAACACAAAGTAAAACTAATCCTTGTGAACAAATCTGTATTTATACACTAATTACATCCTAACCGTGTACTTACGGTGAAACTAAAATATTTCGAACACATGTTATTAAGAATTGTTTTCAAAAAAATTCGAACATCAACCTTGCCCCTCTTCCCTCCACGGTACCAAACGTGGAGCAACTCATTGGCGACATCTGCACCATCCATCAGCAAGTCCAAGCATCCATTGAGCATTCCAATGCTGAATACAAAGAGGCAGCTGACCGTCACCGACGCCCACAGGACTTTGTCGAAGGAGATCATGTTATGGTCCACATACGCAAGGAACGATTTCCAACAGGAAGCTATAACAAATTGAAAAACAAAAAGCATGGTCCTTGTTGCATCATCAAAAAGATCAACGACAACGCTTCTGTTGTTGATATTCCCGATATACTTTTGCCATATCCCGCACGTTCAACGTCGTTGATCTTTTCAAGTATCATTCTCCCATACTAGGGGAAAGCTCAGGGACGAGCTTCCTGGAGGAACAACCCCCTGATGCAGGACCACCACCTGAAGGAGGCTCGAAGCAGCCAGACGAATAACACGAAGAGGCAAGTTGATGATTACGTTGGAAAACAAAACGCCACCATTATCTTTAATTCCTGTTTGTTGTTAGTTGTTTGCATTAATTATCTATACGAGGCTTTGCCTATTTTAGCACTTGAAGTTGCTACGTGGAGGACACCTTTTGTACTACTCACTATCCAGTAATATTAAGAATTTCCTCTTCCTTCCTCACCCAATGGATTCTGAGTTTGGTTGGAAACGTCAGTGGATTCCGAGTGGATTCTGAGCCCTTGTTCGATGCGACACGTTGGTCCGCATCAAGTACCAACACCAAAACTGAAAGGACAAGCACCAACAAGAATAGCCTTAACAACTTGAGGAGAACCCATTCTACTTCAACCTCGACTTTGGCAATATCAATATTAAGCGAGATAAGATATCAAGACCATAATCCACGATAGTAGTTTCAACCCTAAGAGCTTATTACTCCTTAAAATCTAGACATGTCAATTGGGTTGTGTCTAAGCTAGTCTTTAGTCTTTTGCATTTTCATGTCATGAAAATAATTTTATACTTTTTTAAAATTTTGTATTTATTTTAATATATTTTTTTAAGTTACATATATATTGCATATAACTTAGTTATATTGTATATAGCTTAATAGTTTGAGTTTTTTAATAAGTAATGCATGGTTATGAGTTCAAATTCTACTCTTTGTAAATCTTTTAATATTTAAATATTATATTAATTTTTAATAAAATTAAAAAATTAAAAATTAAACCATACCGAACTTGGCGTGACACTACACAAGCTCAAATAAGTTGTGCCTAAGTTGTCGGCCAAAATGTCAGCAACACCTGTGTATTAAAAATTTGGATTGTATTGGCACGACAATGTATATTAAAATTCAACTACTTGTACAAGCTCTAGGATGACAAGCTGTATTTAATTTGAAAAAACCTTCCCAAGGCTTCAGACTTTATAACATGAAAAGCATTTTCTTCGATAAAAGGTCTCCAAGGGACTTTATAAATGAAGTCCTAGTCCTGTAAAGAAAACTTAATGTTTTTAGTAATATGGTGAATCGAAAGAACAGCATTACCGAGCAAAATCTAACAATGTTTCCAGATCTGCTGATTGGTGTTATCTATTTGTTAAAATTTTATTTTAAAATCAATTGATAATAAGTAAAAGAGTTTTTTACATTTTAAATCTAATTTTATTCTCTACATTTATCAATGTGAAATTATTCTAACATTTTTCCTCACTTATAGTTTATTTTTATTTTTTTTATTCTTACAAGTGTTTACAAGTAAATGTATGTAAACTGACTTTAATATCATGTTAAAAATTTCATCTCAAAATTAATTGACAATAAGTAAAAAAATTCTTTATATTCACTACATTATCATTGTAAGACTATTTTAACACTACTAAACTATATCGTTCTTGGATGAAATTTTTTTGCTATTTTTTTTTGGAAATCCCAATGTTATTGAAATTTACTTGATCCAGTTGATTAAAAGAAAAAGACTGATGAAGAATAAATTGTCCCAAATCCATTATATAAAATATAACTTTTTTCTATAATTTAATTCCTAAAAGACACTACATGTATAGCTATCTTTAGTTTGTAATTAGTTATCTCAATTTCTTTTGATAGCGTTGGAAAGCACCAAAGATCCTTCATCAGAAAGGGAGAGGGGAAGTTGAAATGCAGGGAAGAGGGGAAGTTGAAATGCAGGGAAGAGGGGAAGGAAGAAGTAGCAACGAAAGAAAGAGAGAAAGAGGAGAGGCGGCAACACAAGGACGAGAGGAAGGCAAACACGACGAGAGAGTCGAGATTTGTCACACAACAGTGAAAGAGTTGGGGAGCCTGAAGAAAAAATAACAAAAATCTTAATCCTTAGGTTTTGTGGTGGATGTAAGTAAAAATCTTTACTTGCAATTTGTGGTGGATGTAAGTAAAAATCTTTACTTGCAATTTGTGGTGGATGTAAGTAGAGGTTTTGAGTCCATTTACATAAGATAAATATAAATATACAAGCTAACACTTTTCCTTAAACCAAAGACAAAATGTCAACGACATCCAATTTACACAAAAATTGTTAAAACAAAGAATGACCTAAAGGCTTCGTAAAAATATCTACCACCTATGGAATGCACAAAATGTAGTTTGTAACTCTGCTAAAAATTTCTTAAAATGATAATTCACCTCAATATATGTGGTACATTTGTGAAAAACTGAACTTTTAACAATTTTCATAATACAGTAGTCGATGGATGCTGATACATAGGAGAATTCTACTTCATACCTATATCTGTAAATAAATCACGACGCCAAATGATTTCACTGACAATTGTAACCAACACTTGATATTCAGCTTTGGTTAATGAACGAGTAATGACCTTTTTGTTAAGATCAATTCATTCACAGAGAGTGTGAATAGTGAGTTATTATACCAATTAAAAACAAAAGTTATAAACAGAATTGCAAGTAC
>JAMKPZ010001344.1:0-52303 GCA_024699675.1 Amphibolis antarctica | reverse complement strand
TTTTTTTTTCCATCATTTATCATGACATAATTTGTGAAAATTTTATCATGACATAATTTCTTGACTTTGTACATCTTGCCTAACCTTCTGTAACTATTGTTAAACTCATGACTATAAGGAAAATAGTAAATTACATTTGAAATATTAAAATATAAAATATTTATAAATTTTTTAAATTAATTTTTTAAAATTTTCATAACATATACAAATAGTCCAAAAAAGTTTCCATTCCTAATTTTCATTTTCCCTTTTCTCCTCTTTTTCTTAAATTTCCATTTTACGGATTTTCAAGTATGTGCATCTTAGAAAATTTGAAAATTTTTTAAACTTTTTCATCACAATAAATATAATTTTTTTTCATCATTTCTCACATGTTGAGTCAAAAAAATTCTTGTAGTTTATGAAAATTTCATTACAACGTAATTTCTTGACCTTGTATATCTTGCCTAACCTTCCTTAATCATTGTTAAACTTATGACTACAAAGAAAATGTGAAATTATATTTAAAATATTAAAATATTTATAAATTTTTTAAATTAATATTTTAAAATTTTCAAAATATACATAAACTGTCCTAAAAAAATTTCCTTTTCTTTTTCTTTTTTTTCTTAAATTTTAATTTCTCGTATTTTCGACGTGTACATATCCTTATAATGAAAACATTTGCCTACGAGTAATTTACAGTTAAATTAGAAATATCTTTCGTTTCTTGTAAATGTAGAAAGTGTGAATAACTTATGTGGGCATGAATACTACTATACTTATGATACGTTTACAAATAACTTTTTTTTAGCTCTAAAAGTTAAAAAGAGTTGAAGATAGTTTCATAAATGAAGTTGAAATTGTATAGTAATTTAAGTAATAAAAGTTTATATGTTAGAATTTATATAGTAATAATAACATTAGATAATTTTAAGTATTTGGAAGTGATTTTAGACAAAAATAGAAAAAGATTTTCTTACTTTGAAAATTGTGTTGATATAAAAAATTAAAATTTTAAGTGGATTTTACTAAATAAAACAATATTTAAAAAAAAAAAATAAAGATAGACAACACATATTTGTTAGACAAAGCAATAATGTATGAGTAGAGGTATCAATTGTGTTGGGCCAATCCATGACGACATGGTCCAACACGATTAATGGTAAGATTTGACCAATATGACATGGATTATTAGACCTTTAATTGACTTTTAAGGCTTTTATGTCAACCCAATTGCATAAAGTTGTGACAATAATGATTGTATGTATGCATTCTGTACGTGTCATTTACTTTTCTCTAGGTTTTATTTATTAGTCACATTTATTGTTGTGACTCTTCATGTATATGTATTTCCACTATAAATAGTGTATATCATCTAATTGTGAGGTTTAAAGTTGAATGCATCATTGTCTACTCTCACTTGGTATCAAAGCCTCTTTTGATCCTCCATCGCAGTTGATGCTTCTTCACTAGCTCTTCCCACCATTGTCAACATCTCTACCCATTTTCCCACATGCAAAAATTGACTTATCAATGTTGGTGTTCTTAGTTCTTGGACATCCTTACCATTCATGATCTCAAGCACATCATCGTCAACGATTTTTAGCCTCCTTCCCCTTTGCCTGATGGTACTCTACCCTCCCTCGCATTTCAAGCCTGGTTGCGTGTCGATTGTTTGGTCCTCAATTGGATTAAAACCATTGTTGCACCCTCGGTCCAGCTCATCATCCTCGCATCCCTTACTGCTCACGATGCTTGGACCCTCCTCACCAAGCGTCTCTCTATTGTTTCACAGATGCACATTTGGACCTTACGCAACCAACTTTACTATATCAAGAAAACTGAGGCCCTTTCCATGGCGGATTACCTTCTTAATGCGAAGCACCTTGCTGAATCGCTCGCCAAGGTTGGCTCTCCTCTCTTCGACATGAATCTTGTTGAATACATTACTGACGGATTGGGCCATGAATACAAGGAGTTTCTTACCTCCCTACATCTTGCCACCGCATTAGTTTTGATGATGTCTATGACTTGTTGTTTCAAGTGGAATATCTCCAAAAGAAAGTTGCTACTCTAGAGTGTTAATTTGTGCAATATTATGTGTTATTTTTTATGCATGTTAGGTTTATATAATTGCAAATTTGGGATTTTTAGATGAAATCACATGATAAATACTTTTATAAGGTCATGCGTGATATTTAGGTTAAAAATTATTAATTTGCACAAATTTAACCGCATGTTTGAGCTTATTATTTGAGAACACATTGTTACATTTTGGAGACTTATTTTTCTTGTTCTAATGTTGTTTTATGTTATCTTCTTTGCATATTTCTTTTGTATAGAATGTTTTTTTAGGAATAAATTAAAAGGAGGAGGACTTTGCTACAAAATCCCCAACTCCCTTCATAAGTAGCTTGGGTTTGTGGAGAGAACCCATTATTACCCTTCTTTCTACACAAATATTGGTTAGAGCTATTTAAGAGAATAATAAGCACATGGGACTCTGGGAAACAAGTTGAAAATTACAAATAAAATATCAGAGTCGCCACCTTATTTTATTGGAAAACAAGGAAAACAAGAAGAGGAAGAGAATTCGCTCTTCAACTTAGGAATGAGATGTAAAATCTTTAAGAAAATCAAAACAAGAGGTCTGCTATTCAGAGATAATGAGTAAGGATTCAGGGTACTGGTGGGGAAGGTGTTAGGCACTCCCAGTTAGCCCAGCATAAGCTGCCCTCCTTACTGTGATTGATATACAAGCTAACTAAAATACAAGGTGAGCCGAAAGAGAAGATCTAGTCGTCCGATTAGGAGTTTGTCGACGTGCCTTAATCTAACTAGTCCCAAAACGAAAAGGAAAGAAGTGGAAATCCAGATAAATCAGTGGACTTCCAATAAATCCATCTGGGAGTCGCACGAGGACTCAAGGAGTCTGGTCTCAATGTGTTTGTTGAGATGGCAGTAAAACAAGGCAAAAATCCATAAATACGAGTGGAAATCTGAAAAATCCATCTGGGAGCCGCTCGAGGAGTCAGGTCTCGGGGCATTCACCGAAATGGCGGTAAAACAAGGCAGAACTTCGTAAATGCGGGTGAAAATTTGAAAAATCCATAAACCAAACGTTGAGAAAATGGAACTTCTAGTTGGAATCCTCGGTTGGCCAAAGATTGTCCGATGGGTGAAGGGTTCGGTGGAGAGGCGTCAAGAGGCGGAAGATGGAACATGACTTTCGCCCAAGAAGTCTGGCTGCTGGCCTTTAGAGCTGACTATCGGCTTGAACTTCTGGGGTGTCCCATTGGATACCTAGGAGTACAATACTTAACTCAAACCCAAAATTGTGAGGGACTGAAAGTTTGGCTCAGACTAACCACGACGTCAATTGTATATCCCTCAAGTATGAGGGGTCAACAAAATGCCCCTCCTTGGGCAAGGTCGAAGGACCAAAAGGGAGGGAGACCGACAACCAGGGTTTGAGAATGACCCAACATGCTTGTGGGTACAAGAAGTGAAAGTGTTAACACAGATTCTCAGATCTTGCTAACAACAAAAACTCAATGGAAAATGGCAGAGGAACATTTGCTTTGCCTCCCAGAGAATTAAATAGTGTATAAAGTGAAGATTGGCAGGCTTTGGGGATGCCAAGCCCAAGGGACTTGAAGGAGAAGACGACAATAGTTTCTGGCAGATCAAGACCTAGACTTTGTATTGATTGTTGAGAGTGAAGGCATTGCTAGCCTTGTTGATCCCTTTCCTTCTTAGCACCAAACGCGATCGGAGAAACCGAAGGATGGACTTGTAGGTGCGTGCAAGGTGCGACATGCAGATCATAGAAATGATATTAGTAGGGAAAGGGAGGCGTATCTGTCCTCTGAAGGGCAGAATGCCCCTAGTTTTGCATGGAGATGTTGACGTTTTAGGCAGTAAAGGCAATGAATAGGGTGCTTGAATAGAGTTGGTCCCCTCTAAGAGATTGGCGAAAAGTCGGGTGAATACACCGATTGTCGGTTCGTTATGAGGCGAAAGCTAGTGACAGTTCTGGACGAGAACACGATTGGCTAGTCATGTTCACCTACCTAGGGCATGAGATCGCTATTCTTCCCCTGTTGCTCTAATTTGCTAGGTAAGTGAAGAGGGGGAGGGGCAGAATGCCCTTAGCTCTACCCTGGGACGTTGGTTGTTGAAGATGTTGTAGAGGCTAGATAGGTTGGCTGGCCCAGCCTTACTATGCGACATCCCAGTCAGGTGGAAGGCTTAATGAGGTCACCAAGTTCTATTGCTGCGATGGAATTGGTTGACTCGAATAGGTTGTTGAGTCGGTTATTACTAAGGATGTAGCTGTCGACATGCGTGTGCGTAGGATGCCAAGCCTTGCGAAATTGTGCAAGCCTTACCTCCGACTGCCTTGGTCGGCGGCTGGCTTGGAATGCTAGAAGACGATGTAAATTGGCGAAAAGTTTGGTCACTTAGGTGGCATGCCTTGTGGTGACATCTTTGTGGGGATGTTGAACCCTTTTGTGACACCTTCGTTGGGATGTCAAGTCTTGTGTAGTTAACCTGTAGAACAACTGAACTAAACAAGTTAATGAAAGGAGGCCGATTGCCCTAAGCTAGCCTATATGGCAGACCTATGGCTATGGTAGCCAGAGATTTGGGTGGATGCCTGTCGTCTAAGTTGGCAGCCTAAAATGGGTGGACTTGTTGGATGCTATGTTTTGCGAAAACGTGCAAGCCTTACCTCTGACTACCTGGATCGGCAATCGGTTTGGATCGTCGGAAGAGGATGTAAATCGGCAGAAGGTTCGGTCACTCAGGTGGCATGCTTTTCGGTAACATCTTTGTGGGGATGTCGAACCCTTTTGTGACACCTCCGTTGGGATGTCAAGCCCTGAGGAATTAACTTATAGAACAATTGAACTAAACAGGTTAATAAAGGGAGGCCGATTGCGTTGGGTCGGCCTGCAAGGTGGAAATTCGGCTAGTTGAGCCGGAAATTGGGGGGATGCTGGTGATTTGAATCGATAGCCTGAGATAGTAGCAGTCTTAGGTGGGATGCCAAGCTCAAAGGAATCTTGTTGTAAAGAAAATAAGGATTTGGCCGATTTGTAGGATTGCCAAGCTCGTAGGTTCACTTGCATTCTTAACAAAATATTAATAAACGAATGGGTTTCTCTTTCTTTTGAATAATAAAACATGATGTGTATAGAATGCATGAGGTGATATGTAGGTTTACGTTCAAATGCCTACAAGGATCATCATCTCTCCTTTTAACCTTTGGTAGCAAAGGCTATTAAGTGAAAGAGACTCTAAATCAACCCACCTTTCCCCCATCCAGGCTAGGAATGAGTTATAAGGTGTAAAAGTTGGACTAAGAGACGAAGTTGGAGGAAGGCTTGAGGAGAAGAAGAATGAAGTATCGGCCTTACTAGATGGGCTCCTACGAGATGCTTGCTCGTGTTCACCTGATGCTATCCGGTCAGTTGGGGAATGAAGCTGGCTCACCTCACTGAAAAGAGGACCATGGACGGCAAGTTCAAGGGAAGCATATCCCTAGTCCATGGTAGATCACTTTTGCAAGGAGGCAGGTTTGAAGCTCGAGATCTAACATGCAGTTGTCACTTTCCTTATGAGCCGTTGGCTGGCCTATCTTCACTAACACTATAATGTGTAAGTAGACGTTTGCCATATAAGATGACTTACTCACACATGTGGTGGCTTGGATGGGTACAACCTGCTATACACGCTTGTATTGTCAGTAGTAGGTGAAGAACACCTAAATCTACCCTTGCTCGTTCATAAGCTTCTTGTTTTGAAACTATGGGATGAAGGGCCTTGCACACTTGCAGAGCAATGGTAGAATTTGTCTAATTGAGGTAGAATCCGAATAAGTTGGCAAACTTGTAGGGTTTCCTAGCCCATTCTTTTCTTTTTTTATTGCTTTTTTTTTACTTTTTTTTGTATATTTCTTTTTTTCTCTCTTCCTTTTTTTTTTTGCTTTTGTTGTTGTCCTCTTTTCTTTTTCTTTTCTCTATACTCTATTTTCTTTTGACAAAGATCAATAAAAATGGAAACCCCTCGAAAATTTTCCATTGCTATCAACCTACTGCTAACCAATAGTGAAACCATTGCAGACATGTACCTAGGTCTAAGGGGTTCCTCACCTAAGGAGAGTATGGTAGATGACCTCCCCCTATTGCTGGTGGCACTCGGGTTGGGATTACAGGAAAGAAAATGGGAAGGAATGTTGCTAGAAGACACTCACCTAGGAAAGCTAAAAGACTCATTGTGGGTGAAGTCCTTGAATAAGTACGCTCGAGGCCAGTCTTGCCCATGAGAATCATGACATGCTCGGTTGATCGATCGTACTCCTTCCCAACGCCTGACCCTATGGAGATATGGTACCTGTATGAAGGTTGTGGTGACATTCTCAAAAAGGGACGGTTAGTCATCCCAAAGACCCGAATAGCATCTTCTAAGGCTTGAATTGACATCTGCAAGTGAAGAGCAAACATCTGGATGCTAAGAAAATGTGTCAGACCCTGCTTAGAGAGAACCTGGGTCCAGCTAAATATGGCAGAAACTGGTCTGCATGATTCAGAATCCTGATGACGGAGTTGGTTGAAAAAAGTTGGCTGGTGGGGGAAGGTTGCCACCTTGACGACCCCTTTTTTCCTTATAGACCTGAGCTGGTTGGGGGCTGCAAGGGGTATTCGATCCAACTACAATATGCATGCATGTAATGTGTGTAGTTGGAGAAAATAAATGATTAATCAATATGTAAAGATTAGATGAGGACATCTTGTTAGGGTAGAATGCCCCTAGTTACCTTTGTGGGCCTACCAGGATGACCCTAGAATGGAGATAGGAACTCACTTGTTCATCTATTTAGAGGTGTCATTGGATGCCCTGGGATGATTGGATTCTAAAATTCAGAGGCAAAATCTGGCTACAAAGCCGGAAATCTGATTTCCCAAACCAAAAATCTAGAGAGAACGTTGTCCTTGGTGGCAAACTTGGGGGATGCCAAGCCTGATGGTCTAATCGGGAAACTTAGGTAGACACAGTGCTTTTTGATGCCTTCATTAGAATGCCAAGCCCTTGCAAGTGGTGGGAGTCGGCTGTGCAACTTCGACATCCATGGTGGAAAATGGCTGTTGGGTCGGAATTCTAGTGTAGTTGGCAACTTTAGTGGGTTGCCAAGCCTAAGGTTGTCCATGTTTTTCCTATACACTTGGTAAAGTTGTTAGCAACCAAAGGGAAGGAGCGTTCTCCTTCCTTAGCATTGGAAACTGGGAGACAGAGAGGACTTGTGCAATAATTGACCGCTTATTGCTAACCTCCTCAATATAGACTTGTCACAGTCAAATGATAGCTTGCAAGTCTTTAAATCTCCACCAAACCATCGGGTGGGAGCTAACGAAATTCAAGGAGAAAAATGTGTGGGATCATACCTTGACCCCTGTCCTTGAATGGGCTCCATATGTTGGGTTCTGCCTCCTATTGAGATAGGAAGGGCGGAAGGCTGCTCAAGGCTTCCTTCTCCTGTTGCGTTAGGAAGGGCGGAAGATGATTGGAGGTGTTGCATAGCGGGAGTTGAATGGTTTGTTAGCTCCCCTCCAAAGAGTAGATCCAATAGGTCATCTATCAGTGCTTCTCCAAATGGCTAGATCAGGGACACGGGCTCCAGTGTGGCAGAAATTGGTGCTTGGGCTAGACTTACAAGTGAGACTATAACTGTTAGACCTGGTGCGGCTGCTGAAGCTTCCAAACTGAGGTGGTCTTCTATCGAGACTATTGGTGCCTCACCTTGCCTAGTGGTGAGAGTATGAATTTCTGTCATCAAGGTCGTTGTTGGACCCCCATGCGTTGTAGTAGGTGGTAATGTTGGAGGTTGTAACTTGACTACACTACTATCTATGAGTTGAATGGCCTCCCTCAAGGATCTACAATGGTCGATTGCATGGTCAACGGATCTATGAAAATCACAATGAATGTAGGATTGGAACCACCTTGGCGACTGTGATGGAGGGGGTTTGACCTTTGGCAAGGTCAGGAGGGCCTTTACCTTATGAAAAATACTGCTTAGTGACTCTATCAACTGAGTGTACTCTCTTGGTGTGGTCGGCAATTTTGGCTTAGGCTGCTGCTGATGATGATGGGGGTGTTGCTACACCCGTTTGAGCCTCTGCTGTCAAGGCTGCTGGCGAGGAGGGGATGGCTGGGCCCTACCTTGACATCCAAGGTGTTGCTACTGCTAGGGAGACTTGGCTCTACCTAGCAGTCGTGCCTTGAGAGTCCAGTTCTAGCCTAATTGTTCCAACATGGTAGGCGGTTGCTCTAGAATTGATTGTCGGGATCCCCTTAGCTCTTGTGGCTGATGGCGATGGGGAAGCTGTGGAGAAGTTGTTGTTGTTGGCTTCTAATGTCTTCGAGGTGGAACTCCAGATGGAAGTTTGGCTTTTGCTTGTACTGGCTGGCTTGGCTGAATAGACACCATTAGACGATGGTGCGACCTTTGATATGTTTGACGAGAAGGCATCAGGAATGGCTGAGGCTACTGATAAACTGGAACTGGTAGTGCAAACTGAGTACCAATGGTAGCCTCCTCTTCTACCCGAGCCTGAATGGCTAACTCCATGAAGTGTTGAGTCATTTCTTGGTATTGATGAGAGTTCATCCGGTTATAGTTATCAGGTGCTCGGACAGTGTTGGGTGATGGCCAGGAGATGTGGGTAATTGGGATGCATGTTGTTGCAGGAATGGAGTCAGACGATGGAGACCTTGGCGAGTTTGCAAGGTTGGTGACCCTAGGGGCCATAGGGGGTCTACCGTGGATGACTGAGATACCAAGTGTTGATGCAGCCATTGAAGCAGTCATGTTGTTTTGCTTCTCCACTTGAGACTTAGTTTGACTCATGATTATTGCAAGGTGTTATTACTATAAGGTGAGTTGCTGTAGGATAAAAAAAAGAGTAAAAACAGTTCACCAATAATAGGACAATTAAACATGATAGATGTTATAAAACTAAATTATCCTAATGTGCACCAATACAGTGTTAATAGGAGTTAAAACCTGCAGAAATAGCAACTCTTCCCTAGTGGAGTCACCAGTTCTATTACCCTTCTTTTCACCCAAATATTGGTTGGAGCTATTTAAGAGAATAACAAGCACATGGAACTCATGAAACAAGTTGAAAGTTACAAATAAAATATCGGAGTTGCCACCTTATCTTACTGGAAAATAAGAAGAGGAAGGGAATCCACTTTTCAACTCAGGAATGAGATGTAAAATCTCTAAGAAAATCAAAACAAGAGGTCTACTACTTAGAGATAATGAGTAAGGATTCAGGGTACTGGTAGGAAAGGTGTTAGACACCTCCAGCCAGCCCAGCATAAGCTAGCCTCCTTACTGTAATTGATACACAAGCTAACTAAAATGCAAGGTGAGTCGAAAGAGAAGATCTAGTTGTCTGATTAAAAGTTTCTCGACGTGCCCTAATCCGACTAGTCCTAAAACGAAAAGGAAAGTGGTAGAAATCTGGATAAGTCGGCGGACTTCCAATAAATCCATCTGGGAGCCGCACGAGGACTTAAGGAGTCTGGTCTCAGTGCGTTCACTGAGATGGCAATAAAATAAGACAAAAATCTGTAAATGCGGGCAGAAATCCAAAAAATCTATTTGGGAGCTGCTCAAGGATTCAAGGAGTTAGGTCTCAGGGCATTCGTTGAGATGGTGGTAAAATGAGGCAAAAATTTGTAAATGTGGGTGGAAATCTGAAAAATCCATCTGGAAGCTGCTCAAGGACTCAAGGAGTTAGGTCTCAGGGCATTCACCGAGATAGTGGTAAAATGAGGCAAAAATCTGGTTTATGTGAGCGAAAATCTGAAAAATCGTACGAGAAGTCCGTCAGCCCTAACGAACTTCCACCCACCTCTAGTCAAAACCAAGAAAAACCTGGAAAAAGGAAAACTCGCAAGCAACCATAAAACAACATATGAAACATTAAGATAGACATGTAAAGCAGAAAGAAAAGAGGGATTGAATGTGATCCCGAGAGAGGAATAGGCTTCCCTTGGTCGAAGCCATAGACGACCAGGGGGATAACTGTTTATAAAAGATATGTCTCCCCCCTTTCTATCAGTGGGAAGGGGGGAGAGGACAACTAACTTGTAGGAAGGTCGGGTTGGAGTTGTCGCTGGCAAACTCTTGTGCACGGACAGTTAGCTGCGATCGAAGGTTGGAAGTCGGACGAAGCAAGTGGTGATGTCAGGTGCTGGGACGCTTGGACGCTTCGAGAAGCAACGGGATTGAGGAGTCGAACCTCTCCCAAGTGGCAAGGGGATGGCTATTTATAGGCGAAGGTCGCGACATTTTGTGAAGTCGAACCGTTGGACGTTGGAAGGCCAAGTGTCGTGCACGTTATGTTGACTGGGTGATGGTTGGGCTCGTCGAGCACTTAGAATCATCTGGATGCACCGGCACTTTGGGCTGGAATTCTACTTCTCAAGTTGGAATTCTGCCTCCTCTACCGTGGAAAGCCAAGTGTCTACTAGCACGTTGCAGGAATCTCTAATGCATTCTGAAAATGACTGATGCAATGGGGCGGAATTCCACCATTTGGACCAGAATTCCATCATACTTGCTGCGAAAATCTGGATATCTACTTCTACAGCTAAGGTACTGATCTCGTGGTGTCTCCAAGCGTTCTTGAAACTACCGGTGCAACGGGGCAGAATTCCACCATTTGGATCGGAATTCTGTCGTTCCTGCTGCAGAAGTCGGAAGAAATACTTCTGCAGTTAATCACTTGGAAATTGGTTTCATGCCTCTGGGGAGGCATGTCAAGAGTGGCTGGCGGGGCCGAACATCCACCTTAAAGGGTCGAAAGGCTACCTACCTATCGCCGGACAATCGATCCAGTCCAAGACCATTGTCATCTACCATACCTTTAGAAGGTGCATTAGAGGTGGCTGGAAAATTGGGCTTACACCTCTGGAAGGTGCATCAAAGGCAGTCAGTGAGTTGGGCTTACGCCTTTAGAAGGTGCATTAGAGGCGGCTAGGAAAATGATCCACGACGTGGCTGTCGGTTGAGCGAGCCAGGTGGCGCCCCGTTGCCTCGCCCACATTGGGAAGAATGGTTGGCGTCCACGGTGAGGACGTGACTGGGGTATCGGCTACTGATGTGTAGCCAAGCTTGGGAAGGGGCTACCGGCTGCATGAGTTGGGCAAAGCACTGCCCCTCTACTGTAAAGGTTTGTGTGCTACCCTACAGCTGGCCGTAACGTTACGGCCCTATCTCTTTGGTTGGCTGTAACCTTACAGCCCTAAATCTATGGTTGGCCATAACCTTACGGCCTTAAGTCTACGGTTGGTCAAAAGTAAAAAATGGAAGTTTCGTAAACCAAACATTGAGAAAATGGAACTTCCGGTTGGAATCCTCGACTAGCCAAAGACCGTCAGACGAGTGAAGGGTTCGGTGGACGAGTGGCAAGAGGTGGAAGACGGAACATGACTTCTACCCAGGAAGTCTGGCTGCCGGCCTTTAGAGCCAACTGCCGGCTCAAACTTCTGGGGTGTCCTAGTGGGTACTTGGGAGTACAACACTTAACTCAAACCTAAAATCGTAAGGGACCGAAAGTTTGGCCTAGACTAACGATGACGTCAATTGTATATCCCCCAAGTATGATGGGTCAACACCCATCCCTCATTTTTCCCACCAACTGCCACCCACGTCTGCACCTTCCAGTTGCATCGATCCACCTTGTCACCGCATCCTCCTCCCTCCGGTGTCGTTGTTGCATTGCATGAAGGGAGCTTGCAACATAGTCATGATCCCTCCCTTCGGTGTTGGGTCATCACGTGGAGGAAGCTTGGATCATCGCCATGGTTCACATGTTGGGAGCCGTCTGTGGAGTGCCGATGCCTTCGATCTTGGAGTGCACCTTTCTTTTAGGGCCAATCGTGGTTGCCGCACGAGCTCATGAAAGGAACTTGTGTGTGGTCGTGAAGGAACTTGAATGCCGTCAATGGTACTGTCTCTGCTCTGGAGCTTTTCCAAATTTCCCCCCCTTTTCCACAGATGAAGACACGTGGTGACAGTGCATGTCCTAACTTGAGAAGGTCATGGAGCACTATTTGGTTGAAGAACAAGTGGAGTTCGGAGAGCTTCAATGTATAATTTTGGGAATAAGGAGATCATTTTATGTTTTGTTGTATTTGAGTCTATGTGTCATCATGTTTGTTTTAGTATTTAGGACTTATGTTTATGTGTTTGTGTTTGTTCTTGTGTGTGGGTACCTATTTAATGTTACTCTTCATTTATTTAGTTGTTGCATGCTTTATTTTACTCGTGCTGAAAATGAAATGAAAGTTTCATGTGAATGTTTGTGTATTTTTGAATATGTTTTCTTTTAGTTTAGTTGTGAATGAAAGTTTTCGCTAGGTTCAAGTTGTGTAAATATCTTCAATTGTGAATATGCATTTTGGATTTGGTTTTGTGAATAGTTTGATTATTTCAATTCATTTGTGATGTGGTTGGGTAAAATAAGGAAGAAAGGTTGCATTTTATGTAAATGTAATAAAATGTATACGTATGTGATCTCCTCGATCATAAGGGAAAAATGCTTTGCAAGGTTGAGAGCTCCAACCAAAATGGGAGTGTTTTGATGAACTTGTACAATGATAGGAGGAGAAAGTACATATTTTGATAAAAACCTTATGTAATTAATCACTAACCTAATTAAATATTTTCTGATTTTTATTTAGTAATTTAAGATCTAGTTTTCCTTTACGTATTTATTTAGTAGTCTTTGTGAAAGAATTTGATTAATCATTTTACCAAACTCCTTGTGGATTTGATTCATACTTGCCAACGTAGTTCATTGGATGCCATGCACTTACAATTATAACTTGTGATTTAATGAAAAATCACATATAAGTTTTTGGCACCGTTGTCGGGGAGTTTTGTGCCAAAATGTATTATCGAATTTTCTTGTAAAGTTGTTTTAGTTAATTTTTGTTTATTTCTTATGTTTTGTAGTTTTATTAAAATATAAATGAGATATTCTTTTTCGTTGAATTTAATTTCACTTGTTTTATGTATTTATTTACATATTGTATAATGGCAAGTGACTTTAATGTGCACATGATAACCTCGCATAGTAGAAATTACAAAACAATTCTAGCTATCCTTGAAAATGAAAATTTGCTATATGTGAGATTTGAGTTTGATGTTTTCACACGTCTTTTTATGTAAGTTTGCACTGTCCAACTAGTCCCATATGTAGTAAATGCCTATTATATGATCATGAAACATATAATTGTCCTTTTTATATGTTGCAATATAATGTTAGTAATATCTATAATGAAGATGAAATTAACAAAAATGATAGTGCATGTGGTAGTGATGTATGTCATAATTTAAATATGGAAGATGTTAATCAAGTAAACATTGTTAGTGATAATGTAGGATCTAGTTTTGAGGAAGCGTTGAAAGAGGCTAATGCACACCTTCAACAGTTAAGCTTGGGGAGAACTTATAGTGGACTTGAAGTAGATGCTTTTGCATTGCTTAGATCGGGAATGGGTTATAGTGGACCTAGTCTAGATGCTCAATCACCCTCTCACATAGTTTTAGAAGCATTCCAACCTAATGACCCCGTAGCTGATAATGAGCCTGAGAGTGAGGTAGTTAAAGTTCAAGGAAATGTTAATAACAACCTAGAGCCTAAAGAAAGTAGTGCTGCACCCTTTTCAAGTAGGTTAAAACCCGAGCAAGATGAAGAGTTAGGAAAGCTTAAAGAAATATTTGAGCTAGTGACAATTAATATACCTTTGTTAGAAGCTATTCAGTAAGTCTCTGCTTATGCTAAGTTTCTTAAGAAACTATGTATGAGGAGGGAGGAAGAGAGTTAGTAGGGCACATAAGAAGGTATTTTTGATTGAAGTAGTTAACTCCTATTTTTCTGATTATACTCCTAAGAAGTATGGTGATCTTGGAACCCCAACTATACCTTGCATTATAGGAAATACCCAATTTGATAGAGCACTAATTGATCTAGGGGTAGCCATAAATGTTATGTCTTCTAGTGTTTACTCAAACTTGGGATTAAATAGTCTACAACCAACTAGGCTTCTTGTGTAGTTAGCAAACCATTTTGTGAGAACTCTGTAAGGTGTCATTGAAGATATTTTGATTAAGGTGGAAGACTTTGTTTACTCTATTAATTTTGTAGTGTTAGAAAACCAACCTGTAGTTCCACATAGGAGGAACACACCCTTGATTCTTGGTAGACCATTCATAGCTACAACCAATGCCTGCATTAGTTGTAGGGATGGTTTGATGCAATTGTCATATGGAGATCTTAAAGTAAGTTGAATATTTTCGGCAACAAAAGGGACAACAGAGATGAATGTTAAGAAGATTTTGAAGTTAGCTGGATGTATGTGTTTGAAGAGGCAGAAGATGAAGTTGAAGAATGTGATAAGGAGGAAGACTTAGGTAATCCATATTCTCAAGATTTAGGTTTAGAAGGGGAATGTGAGACTAAAAACCAAGTGGAAATTAGTAAGTGAATGTTGTGACTCCTTTAGACTATAGTCTTTTTGAGCCTAGAGTAGTAAAGAAACCTTCAGTTATGGAACCTCCAGAATTAGAACTTAAACCTTTGCCTCAGAATCTTAAGTATACTTACATAGGTGAAGAAGAGACTCTTCCTATCATTGTTGCTTCTAATCTCTCTGAAGAGTTGGAGGCAAGGTTAATTGGGGTGTTGAAAAGGCATAAAGAGGTTATTGGTTGGATGATGACAGATATTAAAGGAGTTATTCCAACCATTTGTCAGCATAGAATTAGAGTTGATGAAGAGGTGAGGCCTTCCAAGGATCCTCAGCGAAGGCTCAACCCAAATATAAGTGAGGTGGTGCGGAAAGAGATTCAAAAATGGCTTGATAATGGAATAATTTTCCCTATTTCAGATAGTACTTGGGTCCCTCCAGTTCAGGTGGTTCTGAAGAAATCTGGAATAACTGTGATAGAAAATAGTTAAAATGAGTTGATTCCCACTCGTGTGCAAACAAGTTGGAGAGTATGCATCGATTATAGAAAATTGAATGCAACTACCTAGAAAGATCATTTCCCTCTGCCATTTATAGATCAGATGCTGGAAAAGTTGGCAGGATAAGAATTTTATTGCTTTTTAGATGACTATTCTAGATATAATCAAATTTTTGTTGCACTTGAAGATTAGGAGAAGATGACTTTTACCTATTTATTTGGAACTTTTGCATTTAGGCATATGTTGTTTGGGCTATGCAATACACTTGCTATTTTTGAGAGTTGCATGATAGGTATATTTTTTGATATGATTGGAAGATTTCTAGAGATATTCATGGATGATCTTTCTATCTTAGGATCTTCCTTTGATGAATGTTTAAATTATTTAGAATTAGTTTTGCAGAGATGCATAGATAATGATTTGGTGCTTAATTGGGAGTAGTGCCACTTCATGGTTTAGAAAGGAGTGGTATTAGGTCATATTGTATTGAAGAGAGGTTTGGAGTTAGATAAAGCCAAGATTGATCTGTTTGCTAATTTGTCGTCTCTTAAGTCTATTAAGGATATTAGGGCTTTTCTTAGTCATGCTGGCTTTTATCAGAGATTTATCAAGGATTTTAGTAAAATTACCAAATCATTGACTACTCTGTTAGCTAAGGATCAACCCTTTCAATTTACTTTTCAATGTCAAGAATCTTTTGAGTAGCTTAAAGAAGCTTTAATTTCTGCACCTATAGTGCACCCTACTGATTGGACTTCCCCTTTTGAATTTATGTGTGATGCATTAGATTATGCATTGGGAGCAGTTTTGGGACAACAGATTGATGGGTTACCTAGGGTAATCTATTATGCAAGTAAGACTTTGATTGGAACTCAATAGAATTATATAGTAACTGAGGAGTTTTTAGTAGTGGTATTTGCCCTTAAGAAGTTCAAGCCGTATTTGATTGGGTCACATACCATTATTTTCACTGATCATTATGCTATTAAGTATCTCCTTGCCAAGAAGGATGCTAAGTCGAGGTTAATGCGGTGGATCTTACTATTGCAAGAGTTTCATTTGGAAATTAAAAATAAAAAGGGGTGTGAGAATGTGGTTGTAGATCATTTGTCCTGACTAGATACTCCACCTATTCATCCACCTATTAATGATTCTTTCCCTGATGAGCAATTGTTTGCTATTGATCCAGTACCTTGGTATGCTGACATAGTTAATTACTTAGTCACTGGATTGATACCCCAATGTTAGTCCACCTTAGAGTGGAAGTGATTCTTATCTAGAGTCAGAGATTTTTATTGGGATGACCCATATCTGTTTAAGCATTGCCTAGATCTCATTGTGGGAAGATGCTTGCTTGACTCTGAGATACACAGAGGTACTTCATTTTCTCTTATTCTTACCATGCATATTGTCTAAATTAAGTGTATCTATTTGCCCTTTTATTTATGTTATTGTGTTTTGTGTTCTTTCTTGTTATTACCTCACCATGCCATTCTAGTTTACTTCATGTTCTCATGCATTGAGGACAATACACACCTTAGGTAGGGGGGTGGGAGGTTTGTGTTTCTGTTTTTGTGTTAGTTTACTCACGTGTTGTGTTTTTGTGTTGTTTTGAAAAAAAAAAAGAAGACTATTTTTGTGCATGTCTACTCGTTTGTGTGCATTTCTTTTATCTATATATGCCCTTTTGGTCCTAATTGATGAAGTATACTTGAGGTTTAGCAGCTAGTCTAAAGGTGAAACCAAAATGAGTGGACTTTTGAACCTTTAAAGGAGAAAATGGAAACAAACTTAGAATCCACCCATATTTTGAGAATCATATGTATTATTGCACACACATGATGCCTTAACTTAGAGGAAGCATGAGAAACTTACCTTTCTGTGAAGAAAAACTCATGCAATAACTTGGAAACTATTCAATGGGTTGCCCCATGAGAATGGTAGAAAAAGGGAAATAAGGTAAGAATGCTCATTCTTATGAAGGTGGCTAGAGACGAAGGGTCGTTAACCTCTTAGTTTTTGCACTCATTGGAATAGGAGGCATTCCCAAGGGGAGAGATAGGTAGTGAGAAAAGTGAAGAGTAAAGAAAAAGAGAGAGAGAGAGAGAGAAGAAAAATAGATGAAAAAAAGAAGAGTAAGCAATAATAGCAAAATAAAAGGGCAATGGACGTCAGGATATATCTAAGGGATTGCTTGAGTAGCTTGGATAGAGTGTGGAAGTAGCTTTATGACTCTTGAGTTTTGGTCACAATCACTTATACATTATTATAGTACCTTACTTTAGGGTGGAAACTGAATAAGTAACCAAATCCAAATTGAGAGGGGATAGGAGGACTCGGATGGATGTGGAACCAATGATGCTAGCTATAGACTTTGAGAGTTGCTTCATCCATGTTTAAATAACCAATGGGCATATTGTTTGTGTTTTTGTATGTCGTTATGTGTTTTTGGTGTTTTTGATGTTTTGTCAAATGAGTGTATGTGTTTTAATTTTTGTAGAATGTTTAAGATGTTTTGTGATTTTTGTGTAGATGTTGTAGGTGCATCTTTAAAAACCCTCCAAAGATACAACACCGCTACTAGGGTGACCTAAAGGTTTAATGGCTTGTTGCATATGCTAAATGCAACCATGATTCGTATAAAAGTGAGTTAGGATTTATTTTCTTCCAATAAATGCATTTGTCATTTTGAAGTTTTTGTCATATGCTTTGATGCGTTCTCATTTTATTTTTGACTTCAAGTTTTGCTTGAGACTAGCAAAGTTTAGATATCAAGGAATTTGTAGTGTTATTTTGTGCAATATTATGTGTTGTTTTTCGTACATGTTAGGTTTATGTAATTGCAAATTTGGGATTTTTAAATGAAATCACATGATAAATACTTTTATAAGGTCATGCATGATATTTAGGTTAAAAATTATTAAATTACACAAATTTAACCACATGTTTGAGCTTATTGTTTGAGAACACATTGTTACATTTTATAGACTTATTTTTCTTGTTCTAACGTTATTCTAAGTTATCTTCTTTGCATATTTCTTTTCTATAGAATGTTTTTTAGGAATAAATTGAAAGGAGGAGGGCTTTGCTACAAAATCCCCAACTCCCTTCATAAGCACCTTGGGTTTGTGGAGAGAACCCATCCCTCATTTTTCCCACGAGCTACCACCAATGTCTGCACCTTCCAATTGCATCGATCCACCTTGTCGTTGCATCCTCCTCCCTCTAGTGTCGTTGTTGCATTGTGTGAAGGGAGCTTGCATCATCGTTGTGATCCCTCCCTTCGGTGTTGTAGTCATCGTGTGGAGGAAGCTTGGATCGTTGTCATGGTTCACGTGTTGGGAGCCGTCTGTGGAGCACCAACGCCTTCGATCTTGGAGTGCACCTTTCTTTCAAGGCCAATTGTGGGTGCTGCACGAGCTCGTGGAAGGAACTTGTGTGCAGTCGTGAAGGAACTTGAAGGCTATCAATGGTACCGTCTCTGCTTTGGAGCTTCCATTGGATTCCCCCCACCCCTTTTGCACAGATGAAGATGTGCGATGACAGTGCATGCCCAAGCTCGAGAAGGTCGTGGAGCACCATTTGGTTGAAGAACAAGTGGAGTTAGAAGAGCTTCAAGGTATACTTTTGGGAATAAGGAGATCATTTTATGTTTTGTTGTATTTGAGTCTATGTTATCATGTTTGTTTCAGTATTTAGGACTTATGTTTATGTGTTTGTATTTGTTCTTGTGTGTGGGTACCTATTTAATGTTGCTCTTCATTTATTTAGTTATTGCATGCTTTATTTTACTCATGCTGAAAATGAAATGAAACTTTCATGTGAATGTTTGTGTGTATTTGTGAATATGTTTTCTTTTGATTTAGTTGTGAATAAAAGTTTTCGGTAGGTTTAAGTTGTGTAAATATCTTCAATTGTGAATATGCATTTTGGATTTGGTTTTGTGAATAGTTTGATTATTTCAATTCATTTGTGATGTGGCTATGTAAAATAAGGAAGAAAGGTTACATTTTATTAAATGTGGTAAAATGTATACATATGTGATCTCCTTGAGCACAATAGAAAATTGCTTTACAAGGTTGAGAGCTCCAACCAAAATGGGAGTGTTTTGATGAACTTGTGCAAGGATAGGAGGAGAAAGTACGTATTTAGATAAAAGTCTTATGTAATTAATCACTAACCTACTTAAATATTTTCTTATTTTTATTTAGTAATTTAAGATCTAGTTTTCCTTTACGTATTTATTTAGTAGTCTCTATGAAAGAATTTGATTAATTGTTTTACCAAACTTATTGTGGATTTGACCTGTACTTGCTAATGTACTTCATTAGACACCATGCACTTGCGGTTATAACTTGTGATTTAACAAAAAATCACATATAGCTGCTCTCACTGCTTTGGCCGTCTTTGACCCGCCCCCTTCCAGCTACTCTGCAACCCCTGCTTCCACCCACGATCACCACTCCCGTGGACACAACCGTGGTGGTTGCTCATATTGAACCCACACCTCTTCTCATGGTGGTTCCTTGAGCAGACACCAACCCTTTGGGCAACCCCAAATTTTTGTGGCCCCCCCTTCCTTGTATCTCGCGCTTGTCAAATTTGCAACTGTTAGGGACATTCTGCCTATGTTTGCTCTGAACATGGGAACTTTGCTTACTCAAGCTCTATCGTTGATAATATGCAATAACTCACTCGATCCACATTGGTGTGTCAATTCTGGGGCATCCGAATATATGACCCCACATTTGCAAAACATTACCAATCTCGAGCCCTATGCTAGTAAGAGTTCAGTTCACGTAAGTAATGAACAGGTGTTACCCATTGCACATGTTGGCTCCTCTTATCTCAATAGCCGCCTTTGTTTGAAACATATTCTTCATGTTCCTCAACTTTCCCAAAATCTCCTATCTATTCAACGTTTCTCGCAAAATAATAACTATTATTTCTTACTTAATGATGTTGGTTTTTCTGTAAAGGACAAGACGATGGGCAAACTTCTTCTAAAAGGTCCTAGTACGTGTGGCACCTACGTCGTTTTGTCTATTTCTGCTCTTTTTTCCATTGCTGCGTCCCCATGGCACCTTCGTTTAGGTCATCCATCTCCCGCCTACCTTTGATCCACTTTGCATTAAGCTGGTCTCCCTGTGTCATCCCAATTCATCATTTGAATGTGTGTCTCCTCAACAAGGCTCCCCTTCTCCTGTGGAGTTCCTTTGCTACCACTCAACCTTTGGAACCCCTCTATCTTGACATTTGGGGACCCTCCCCTATTGCTTCTGTTGGTTATTACTTTTATTTTTCCATTGTGGATGCTTTTTCCTATTATACTTGGATGTTTCCTATTACTTGCAAGTCAGATGTGTTTTCTTGCTTTCAACATTTTGTTATTTTAATTGAAAATCTCCTTTCTTGGAAAATTAAAACAATCCAAACCGATAATAGGTCCAAATTTGTTAATCATCATTTTCATCACTTCACCACAACCCATGGCATCCTTTATCGCTACACTTGCCCTTACACCTCCCCTCAAAATGGTGTTGTTGAACAGAAGCACCACCATCTCATCAATGTTGGTCATTGCCTCTTTTATACAACATTTGTTCCCTTACATTATTGGGCCTATGCTTTCCAAACAACATGCTTCATGATTAATCGCATGGCTTGCCCTCTCCTTGGCCACATCTCCCCACATGAAAGGTTTTTTTAGACCCCTCCCGATTTATCTCTCCTCAAGGTGTTTGGCTGTCTCTGTTTCCCTTTGCCACATCTGCCCTTGCCCCATAAACTTGCCCCTTGATCGATGCCCTACATCTTCATGGGATATCCTTCTTAGCAAAAGGGCTTCCTTTGTCTTCACCCTCCCTTTGGCCGCTTGTTTGTCTCTTGCCACATTCTCTTCCATTTGGCTTTCACAAGCTAAATATGCCTCTAAGCTACTCAACCATTTTGGGATGAAAGATTATGCTCCTATTGCTACACCTCTTAAGGATGGTACTCATCTCCAACTGCACGACGGTGAACCGTTGGACGATCCCACCCATTTTCACAGCATAGTTGTTGGCCTCACACTATCCTATCCAGATCTTGCCTTTGTTGTCCACCATCTCTCGAAGTTTCTCAAAGCTCCCACCACAACTCACCTCCAAGCAACCAAGTGGGTGTTACAATACATTAAATGCACCCTATCCTTTGCCCTCACTTTTTGCCCATCTTCGCCTACCTTGATTGCTTACTCGGATATTGATTGGGCTGGCGACTCGGGAGATCAATGTTCCATCACCGGCACTTGCATCTTTTTTGGCACAAATCTAGTATTTTGGACTGCCTGTAAGCAATCCATTGTCTCTCATTCAAGCACCAAATCAAAGTATCACGCCCTCACCTCCTTTGTTGTTGACATTCGATGGCTTGGGTATGTCCTTCGTGAACGCAACATTCCCATTCTCCATCGGCCACTCCTCTATTGCAATAATCTATTCACCCTTCACATTGCCTTCAATCCTTATGTGGCAAACTCACTCTCTTTCACTGTAGAGTTTGAAGGGGTGTATGACAATAATGATTGTATGTATGCACTTTGTACGTGTCGTTTACTTTTCATTAAGTTTTATTTATTAATCATATTTACTGTTGTGACTCTTTGTGTACATATATTTCTACTATAAATAGTGTATATCATACGATTGTGAGGTTTAAAGTCAAATACATCATTGTCTACTTTCATTGAAGTGGCATGACATTACATGATATTACACGACATGAATTTGGACAACATAAATAACACGATTTTGCTTGAATTCGTGAATAAGACCAAATAGTTGGATGATGAGTTTTTTGATAATTGTAATTTGTAAATGAAAATTTTCATTTTTTTCTTAAATTGTAATAATGTAAATGTAATTTTTATGTAAATTTATTATTAATTTTGTAATGTAATGTTTTAAAAAAAATTTGATCATTTGTAATTTGTACATTTTGTACCAAAAATATCATTTGTTATTTTAAGAAAAAATAAAATAATATATTTTTAAAATTTTATATAATTTAATAGTTTGAAATCTCTTAGATAATCTATATTAAACTTATTATTATATAAATCATATAATATTAATATTATATTAATGATTTAGTTATTTAAAAAAATAAAAAATAAAAAAAAACCAACATGATCGATACGATTTACACAATAATAATGACAGGAATTCAAATGAGTGATACCTAAGTTAAAAAAATCAAATAAAATATGACACAACAAAAATAATATTGTACTGCAAAAAATAAAATCAGACCGGAGTCACCGGACCGGTACAACATGATCGGATTGACATGTCTTGTGAATGTTATGCTGGCATCAAATAACAAGCCTTTCGGAGGCATCTGGGCCGATCTGGCACTGTTATTAATCACATTTCCCGTGGTCGCTAAGATCGGCGGTCATCCTCAGGGATCCAGGAACCACCCTGGATGAAGCTCTGCGCAGAAAAGGCAGCGACGTGCTTGGCAGGGATCTGGCTGCTCCAACTCACCCTCCCGCTGGCGTTTGCCCCCGGCCCGTAGCTCCCGAATTCGCCGTAGAACAATGTCGAGAGGGCGAAGTCCCCAGTCCACGGCAGCCACCCCTCTGGCTTGACCAGCTCCCCAAGGTAGCATCGAACGTACACCGTCCTCGAGTACTCCTTCCAAGGCCTGCCGAGGTAGTTCTTGTGCCACGAGGGTTTCTGGCGGTAGAGCACCATGTAGTCCTTCGTCCCGTTGATGGTGCAGTTCTCGAACACGAAGCCGGTCGCCTGGCCAGGGTCCGTCCTCCCTTGCGCCGCCACCGCATTGGTCTCGCCCTTCCCGGGGTTTGCTTGCCGGGGCTGGATCAAGAGGACGCAGTCCTGGAACACCGTCGCCGAGTTGCCGAACACGAAGTCGACGGTGCCCAGGATTCGGCAGGATTTGTAGAATTGCCTCAAGGTGTGGGCGTAAAGAGTGTCCTGGTGCCCCACAAACTCCACGTTTTCGATGACGGACAGGTCGCTGTCCGACCGGAATGCGACGGCCTGGTGGGCGTTGGGCCCCGCCGTGTTCTCCATGGTGAGATCCTTCGCCACGAAGCCGTCGCCGTTCACGCTGACCGTCGCCGTGTTGTAGGTGGAGACGCCTGGCATCTGGGCGTTGAGCGAGCCGGTGATCACCGTCTTCCCTCTTCCGTCCCCAACGAAGACTAAATTCTTCTTCTCCAACGGGATCTTTACCTTCTCCTTGTAAACCCCTTCCTTGATGTAGATCACGAATCGACCGTCCCCGTGATCCGGCGCGGCGTCCACCGCTCCCTGCACGCTCCCGTGGCAACTCCGTCCTTGCAAACCCTGGCATTTGGATTCGCCCTTAGATCCGAAGCCGTCGGCAACGACGATCGTAGCGATCCGCTTGGAGTCGCGACGACATTCGCCGACGCCGAATCCCCCCAGTAACCGTCGCGCTCGGTCTGTGGCGGTGTCGTCCACTTGGAGGTGTCGCTCCCGAATCTGCGGAAGGAGAAGAGCAGCGACAGCGCGTTGCTGGTGATTTCCTGGAGGGAGAGGAGGAGCCACATCGCGTCATCGACATGCTTGGTGCCGTTCACGTACTTGAGCGCCGACCAGCAGTCGTACTGGTAGAGCAGCGCGGCGCTCGTCCACGCAACCGAGTCGTCAATGTTCGACTCCGAGACGGCGCCGGACGCCCGGGAGAGGCGGTAGGAGGAGTAGCGTAGGAGCTCGATGCAGTTCTTGGCGGCATTGGAGCGGTTGAGGTTGGAGGAGGAGGCGGCGAGGATGGAGTGAGCGTTGGACCGGGAGGCGGTGAGGTTGGGGGTGGGAGCGGAGAGGGCGGCGAGAAGGAGCCGAGTGGGGGTGGGGTGGGAGGGGAGGGCGGTGGAGAGGGTGGATTGGCAGGTGGAGGGGAAGCGGGTGGCCCTGCAGACTTGGTGGACGGAGGCGGGAGAGGGGCCGCGGCGGGGGTGGTGTTGATGGTGGGAGGAGGAGGCGGACGGGAGTGGGTGGTCGGAAAGGAGGAAGAGGAAGAGAAGCGTGAGGACGAAGGCCATGAGGAAGAGGCAAAGGAAGAGTTACAGATGGCATAGGCTGGCCGGAGCTTGAGGTAGATATAAAGCCTAAAAGTTATTTTAGGAATGTCAATCAGTACCTCTAATATCTCCGTCAATATCTCCAATTTCAAGGGGTCCGGTCCTTTCTCTTCATGGCCTAACCTCGCTCATTGATCCTGACTTTGAGCCACCACCACCATCGTCTCCAGATTTCAAGCTTCGGCAGCGATAAAACCGGTTGGTGTTAAGCTGGTGGATTCGCGCCACTGTGGATGTGGCCATCCAGTCTCTCTTAATCAAGTGCACCAGTGCGGTTGAGGCACGGCAGCTCCTTGCCTCTAATATGTTTGCTCCTTCTGCAAAGTTTCAGCCTCAAGTTTTTCGAACCAAACTTCACAACCTAAACAAGCAACCAGATGTCTCCATTGAAGATTACCTTCTGCCTGAATCGGAGTTCCTTGATTTTATCTCTGATGGTCTTGGCGCTAAGTACAACTCCTTTCTCACTAGTGTTTCCTATGAGTTGTTGGTTCGAGAAACTGCAATCCTGCAAAGAAATATATCGTCGTCCCTTCCGGAAGCCTTCGCTGCAGGTACTAAAAACACCTCTTCCAGCTCTTTCCTGTGTCGTGGTGGTTGACGTGGTAACCAAGGCAGGGGGCGTGGTTGCAACCGTGGTGGCCACCCTCAATATTGGACGATCTTCCAATGGTGCTCCTCTCTTACCAACGCCACCATTTCCGCCTGCCTCCGTCGGCCCTCATGTACCTTTCCAAATATGTAATCGTTGGCGGCATACTGGAAATACTATATCTGCAATACAACACCTTCGATTTTCTATTTTCTTGACTGAAATTGATGATCCAACTTTGATTTTATCTCCTTCGAAAAACACCAAACTAGGGTAGAGAAAACTGGGCGGAGAGAAAGGAGGTGGCGAATAAAAGTGTGGAGGCTCGAGGGCTCGTGACAGCCCTCGTCTCCTTTTATACATTGATTTAAAATCTTATGGTTAGAACAAAATGTAAGGTTTGTTACAATAGAAATCAAGAAACTAAAGATATTTACAGGAATGGTAGACCTTCTTTATGGGCCTGATTTTAGTGATGGTGGGCTTGATGTTCCTTTACCCCCCTCCCCCTCAAGGTTGGACGATCTATGAGTCCAATCTTGGTCAAGAAATTCTGCAGTCTGGTAATTGAGACAGGTTTAGTAAATAGATCTGCTAATTGCTTAGTACTTTGGATGTATTGAGGTTTCGCATGCTTTGTTGCAATTCTTTTTCTGATAAAGTGATAATCCAAAGCCATATGTTTAATCTTTGTATTTAGCATAGGATTTGTTGAAAGAAATATCGCACTTTTGCTGTCATATAATTCTGCAGTTGGCTCCCAAAAAAAGACAAAAGCCTGTAACAGATCTTCTTGTACTGGTACAAGTTGCTCAATCTGTATCTGAATAAGCACAAAGATTTAAGGATGATTGTCCAATTAATCTAAGACTTTTATTTATTGTCCCTTTAATATACCAAAGAATGCGTCTCATAAGTTTAAAATCCAAAATAGTTGGTTTATGCATGAATTGACTCATAAAGTTTACAGCAAAGGTTATATCTGGTCGTGTTATGCACAAATATTGAAGACAACATACCAATGATTTGTTGAAAAACTTCTGGTTTTTCAAAACTGATTTGGGGATCATGGTTAATATAACTACTTAATTTTCCAGGCAAAGGGGTTTTTATTGGTTTACAATCTAACATAGAAATTTTTTTTAAAATGGAAACAGCATACTGGCTTTGAGACAACAATCTAAATTTTTTGTATTTAATAACTTCAATACCCAGAAAAAAAATGCAGGTCCCCTAGATCTTTCATGGAAAAATTTCTACTAATGGTGTTAACAAAGCTTTCCAACCTAATATTATCATTACATATAACTATTAGATCATCAACATAGAGGAGACGATAGATTCTTTCGTTACCTTGTTGAAAAATGAATAAAAAAGGATCACTTAAGCTGCATTTAAAACCATAAGTGACAAGAAAATTGCTAAATTTCTCATACCAAGTTCTTGGAGATTGTTTAAACCCATATAATGCTTTATTTAATTTGCAAATATGATTAGGAACATTTTTATCACAAAAACCAGGAGGTTGTTTCATATATACAATTTCTTTCAAATTTCCATGTAAAAAAGCATTTAACATCCATTTGTTTAATTTTTCAGTTTTTTGTTAAAGCAATTGCAAGTAGACTTTTTATAGTTTTAGGTTTAACAACATGAGTAAATGTTTTGTTATAATCAACTTCTTCTATTTGATTAAACCCATTGGCAACCAATCTGGCTTTTAATTTATCTACAGTCCCATCAACTTTTAATTTTGTTTTAAAAACTCATTTGCTGCTAATAACATTCATATTTTCAGAGAATTAAATTCCAAGTATGGTTCTTTTCTAAGGCTTGTAGTTCTTTCATAACATCAACCCAATTTTTATTTTGCAAAGCCTCTTTAATTGATTTTGGAGTTTCTGGGATATTGGCAATGTCACATTTCAAGAAGTATTTGGGATTTGGTTTTCAAATTTCAGATTTTGATCTTGTTGTCGATAATGATGATCTAGTTGTTTCACTTATGTATTTTAATCGTACTCTTTATTATTTTACTTGTATCGTTGTCTACAATCATAAATCTTTTTTGTTGCAGTAACTTAGTTTTCTTTTGTCTCTTCATGCATCCAAAATATTTGTTTCCTTAGTGTATTTAGTTTTTCTCTATGCTACCATGGCTGTGTCTGATATGAATAACTCTACCATGAAACTTGATGATATGAATCTCTACTATTTGCATGCCTCTGACAATCCTGGAATACCCTTAGTTACTAAATTTCTCAACAATAGTAACTATGAATTTTAGAATAGAGCCATGTCTATGGTATTAGGAGTTAAAAATAAACTTAGCTTTGTGGATGGCACAATTAATCAACCTGATCAAAAAAATCAAGTTCAACAATATAGGCTTTGGAAAAGATGCAATGATATGGTTAAATCTTAGCTTATAAACTCTATTGAATCTGATATCAGGCCTAGTATTATGTTCTTTGATACTGCCCAAGAAATCTGGAGTGATTTACATGAGAGATTTAAACAAAGAGATGTGTTGCTAGGATTTTTCAGATTAAAAGAGAAATTAGTGAACTCAGACAAGGTAGTGATTCTATTACTACATATTTTACTAAATTGAGAACCTTGTAGGACCAACTTGGAAACAAAAACACTGTTTGTTTGCACTACTGGTGATAACTGTCCTCATTTAAAGGACATTCTAAATAGGACTCAGGAGGATTGCTTGCTTCAATTTCTCACTGGCTTGAATGATACCTATTTGGTTCTTAGGAGTCAAATTCTTGCCATGAGGTCTTTACCTAACCTTAATTCTACTTTTTCTCTTATTCTTCAAGAAGAAAGGCAAAGAGAAATTAGTTTTGGCAAGACAGTTGAGTCTATGGCCTTTGCTGTTGGCAGAAACAAAAGTGAAACTAAGAAAAGAGAGAGGCCTGTTTGTGTCAATTGTAAGAAACTAGGACATACCAAAGAAAAATGTTACTACCTAATTGGTTTTCCACCAGGTCATAAGCTTCATGGCAAAACTTTCAACAATAACAGAAGCAACAAAACTGCCAACAACTGTGTTGCTCGAGACCAGAATGAATCTAAGGGTCACCACTTGACATATGAACAAATTACCAAACTTATTGCCTTGCTTGATGTAGACAAGAAAAGTGAATGTGTTTCTACCAATATGAGTGTAAGTTTGCCTTTTTAGCAAATACAAACTATAGAAATTGGATTGTTAATAGTGGGGCTATTGATCACATCTGTTTTGATGAAAAAGAACTCACTCATAGTAAAGAAATCAATAAACCATACACTATTAAATTGCCCAATAATAGTCAAGTTGTGGTAACAAAAGTTGGTCAAGTTAACATCAACAATCAATTTGTTTTAAGGGATGTTTTGCATGTTCCCAACTTTAAAGTCAATCTTTTATCTGTTTCCAAAATTACTAAGCAACTCAATTATAGTGTCAAATTTCTACCTTATTATTGTATCTTTCAGGACCTCAAGATTAGAAAGGTTATTGAACTAAAACAAAAGGGAAACTATATCTACTCCAACCAAGTTCCTCAGTCCATCTCATTGCCCAGGTCATTGGTGTGGATTATAGGAAGAATGAGCTGTGGCATAGGAGACTAGGCCACCCCTTATCTGCCAAGTTCAGACATTTAAATGAAATATTTAATTTTACTTTCAATGTTGAAAACTTTTCTTTCTATGAAACTTGCAAGTTAGGCAAACAAACTAGACTACCTTTTCATTCCAGCCATATTAAAACTGCCAAGTGCTTTGAACTTATCCATGCTGATGTTTGGGATGAATTTAACTTGCCTTCCACTTCTGGATCTAAGTACTTTCTTACCTTAGTTGATGACTTTTCCAGATTTACGTGGTTATATCTTTTAAAACATAAAAGTGATGTTGTTGTCTGTTTGAATGTTTTTCTTTCATATGTGAAAAATCAATTTAACTGTAGTATTAAGGAATTTAGAACTGATAATAGAATTGAATGTAGTATTAAGGAATTTAGAACTAATAATGAAATTGAATTTGTCAATGGAAGCATAAAAGACCTCTTTATTAGGGAAGGTATTATTCACAGTCATAGCTACCCATATGCCCCTCAACAAAACTCTGTTGTCGAGAGAAAACATAGGCATATTTTAGATACTACCAGAACTATTAAGTCTCAAGCCAATGTCTCTTTAAAATTTTGAGAGGAATGTGTTAGTACATCAATTTTCTTAATAAACTACATGCCTAACAAGAGTCTCCAAAAGTAAATCCCTTATCAAATTATGTATAATCAAAAACCAAAACTTCAAAACCTTAAAGTGTTTGGCTGTCTTGCTTATGCTACTAATCTCAACCCCAAGCACAAGTTTGATAGCAGAGTCATCAAATCTATTTTTCTTGGATATCCTCTAGGTCAAAAGGGTTATAAATTATATGATTTAGATCAAAAGAAATTTTTTGTTAGTAGAGATGTTAATTTTGATGAAAATGTTTTCCCTTTAAAAGATACTAATGTAAGTGAAAATAATCAAAATGATCAATTATGCACCCCTAATGATGAGTTTAGTATTGCTGTTGATGGAAATGAGGTTGCAAATGAACTTAACGAGTGCAATCCCAACCACAACAGCAACATTACCTCTAAAATTCAAGCTGAAAATAACACTGAAAATCAAACTGAGATTCAGACCTTAGATAATGAAAATATGTTAATGATGATGATGAGAACAATGCAGAGCAAAACTCTTTAACTCAAATCAAACATGTTAGGCCTACCAGAGTCACTAAAATACCAAAGAAATTCAAAGATTATGTTTGTCCCACTTTACATAAAGCCAATAACAGCACTAGATATCTTCTACAAAAGTTTCAGTCTTAGTAGGTTGTTTGATAATCGCAAAAAGTTCATTAACAAGATAGACTCTAAAATTGAACCCACCAGTTTTAACCAAGCCAAACTTAATCATAATTGGGTCACAGCCATGGAGGATGAGGTTAATGCTCTTAACAAATATGAAACATGGGACATAGTTGATTTACCTAAAGATAAACGTGCTATAGGTTGTAAGTGGGTCTATAGAATCAAAAGAAAGGAAGTTGAATCTATTGATAGATATAAGGCTAGATTAGTTACCAAAGGATTTAATCAAACTGAAGGAGTGAACTATTATGAAACATTTGTTCTTATTGCAAAAATGACCACTCTCAGAACTGTTATTGTTGTTGCAGCTCAAAATAATTGACATCTTTCTCAACTTGATGTGACCAATGCATTTCTTCATGGTGATTTGAATGAAGAGGTCTATATGGATCTTCCACCAAATTTAATGGGAAAGGGTGAGTATCATGGTAAAGTTTGTAAATTAAAAAAATCTTTGTACGGTCTTAAACAAGCACCTAGGAATTGGTTCAACAAATTTTCTAATGCTTTAACCTCAAATGGTTACATTCAATCTAGAGCCCTTTTCTTTTATAGAAAAAACAATATTAATGTTGTTGTACTCATTTATGTTGATGATATTCTTGTTGTTGGAAATAATATAGATACTATTAATAACCTCAAAAATACCCTTAAAACTGAATTTTCCATAAAAGATTTAGGGAAACTTAAATACTTTCTTGGGTTGGAATTTACTACTTCTAGTACTAGTATCAACATGAGTCAGAGAAAGTATTGTCTTGAATTAATTACTGAAACTAGGTTGTTAGGATGTAAACCAAGTAAAATTCCCTTAAATAAGTACCTAAACCGTGAATATGAAGACAACAATTTGTTGAATGATCCTAGTAAATACAGAAGGATAATAGGGAAATTAATTTATTTTACCATAAGTCGTCCTAATATTTGCTTTGCTATCAATTACTTGAGTCAATTCATGTCCAAGCCCTACAAAGAACACTATGAAGCTAGCTTAAATGTTATTCGATATCTTAAGAATAATCCTAGATAGGGAATACCATTTGCTAAAAGAAACAGCCTTATTTGAGTTGTTACTGTGATGCAAATTGGGACAATTGTACCTTCACTCGTAGATCCACTATAGGATTTGCAGTCTACCTTGGCAACTTCCTCATTTCTTGGAAAACAAAGAAACAACATACAATTTCTTGTTTCTCTACTGAAGTAGAGTACAGATCCATGGCTAATGCAACATGTAAAATTATATGGCTTACTTATCTTTTACATGATGTAGGTATCAAATTGGTGGAACCTATAAGCATGTATTGTAACAATCAAGCTGCTCAACACATTGCTACAAACCCAGTATTTCATGAATGCACAAAACACATTGAACTTAATTGTCATGTGGTTAGAGAAAGGATTGTTTCAGGACTATTGAAGACCAAGTATACAAAAAGTGAAGAGCAAATTGCAGACATTCTTACCAAGCCGCTGATCTACCCAAAGCTTGATGCTATGAAGAGCAAGTTAGGAGTTTCAAGTATTTACACTCCCAACTTGAGGGGGAGTGTTGGAATCAATTAGTTGTACTTGTCTATTATTTGTGTGTGTCTTTGGACTGCTTTGTAAAGGTGTTTAGTCGAGTTGTTCTCAACTGTCAGATGCGTTGGACAGTGTGGATGGTGCTGTAGGGTAGTATAAAAGTTGTAGTTGAACCCTAATCCTTTTATGCATTTTAGTTAAGTCGTAATCGTGTGTTCTCCCTTCAGCCCCTGTGTCTACCATGTTCTTCCACCCCATCATACTACTCAAGTGTTGCTGTATTTCGTGCTGCTTTGTTGTGTGTTTATTTTGCGGATCTAACATCCTCCATTAGCAAAGAATACCATCTGTGTATTTTTGTGTTCCATACATTTCATTTGCATTTCATAACTCCTCAACATTTGCCAATAGCTTCTTCTTAGATGCCTCGTTTGTGCGCACTACATCAACCTCCATCCTTATCATCCTTGTCTGTGTGGATGTTTTGATTATCACCGACTCCTCCTCTCAGCAAATTTAGAAGTTCATTCACACATTATGAGGTTACGTGCACGACCAACACTTTGTACTTCAACCAAAGTCGGTATGCCACAGACTTGTTGGCTCACTTCAAGATGATGAACTGCTAACTGATTGCAACTCTACTTTCAACGTCTCGCCAAAAGCCCTCTTCCACCAAACCCATTGCTTCTCCCAATATATTTCGAAACATGGTTGGCTTGTTGTACCAAACCATCATGCATTTGGACATCTCATATGTTGTACACTCCATTGCTCAACATCTTCAACAACCCACAAAAGCTAATCTTGCTGCTACAAAGCGTATCATGCAATACGTCAAGGCCACTCCACAACAGGGACTCACCTTCCGCAAAATAGTGCACAAGTCACTCCTTCAAGCCTACATTGACGCTATTTGAACACGCAACCTCACTGAATATCGCTCAATCACAAGAGGATGCATCTTTCTAAATGGCAATCCTATCTCATGGCTTGCTAAGAAATAATCCACTCTCTCATTCATCTCCCGAATCGGAGTATCGTGCGATGGCTACTGTGGTTGCAGAACTTCGATAGATTCAATATTTACTTCGAGAATTACCTGATTAATTCAATCTCTTATGATCCGATTACCCGGTAACCCGGATAAGGACCGACCGATAACTTTTAAAATATCGACAGACAATCAAACGAAAAAAATCAGAATAGTTGAATGGCCCGGAGGATGACTGCGGTCCTCGCCTCCGCTTTCTCCTCCCTCCTCCGGACCAGCATTTACCGCCGCCACTCCCCCATCCGAGCAGGAAGGCAGATCCATGCCCAGGTCATGATCAATGCCATCCTTCCGCACGTCACCCTCCAGACTGATCTGCTGCTCATGTACTCCAGGTGCTCGGCTCTGGAGGACGCTCGGAGGTTGTTCGACGATATGCCCCACAGAAACATGCACTCCTGGAACATCCTCGTCATGGCCCACGTCCAGGCGTCTCGTTCTCTCCATGCGCTGAGACTCTTCATGATGCTGGTGCATGCTGGTCTCCGTCCCGACCACTTCACGGTGCCGGCTGCGCTTAAGGCGTGCGGCGAGGTTGGGGAGTTGGCTATGGGCATGTTGATCCACGGGCTTGTTTTGACGGTTGGGTTCCAGGGGCACGTGGTCGTGATGGGTTCGCTGTTGGATATGTACGGCAAGTGCGGGAGTGTAGAAGACGCGTATGACTTGTTTGTTGGAATGTCGCATAGAGATGTCGTGTCCTGGAATTCGATGGTTTCGTGCTTCGCAAGAGCTGGATTGTTCGAGAATGCATTGCGTCTTTACCGTAGTAGTATGATGCATTTTGAAGGAACAGAGATGGACCCCACTGTCATCCCTAGTGTCTTGGGCGTGTGTGCAAAGGTCGGAGACCTAAGGAAGGGGAAAGAAATCCACGCCAGAGTAGTCAGAAGCTTATTAATCGATTCTGATGTAGTAGTTGGGAATTCGTTGATAGACATGTATGGTAAGTGTGGAAATGTGGATGATTCTCGTGTGGTCTTTCAGACGATGGCTACACAGAATGTGGTTTCTTGGACCAGTTTGATATCTTCCTATGGTTCTCATGGAAAAGGTGAGGAATCCTTGGAACTATACAAGGGGATGTTGGCCACTGGTGTCCAGCCCAATTGCATCACCTTCACCTCAATGTTGGCAAGCTGTAGCCATTCAGGTCTCCTTGATCAGGGTCGTATTATTTTTGAATCAATGGACAGAGATCATGGAATCGGTCCCCAAGCAGAGCATTATGCCTGCATGGTGGACCTCCTGGGCCGTGCTGGAAAACTTGAGGAAGCACTGACTTTGATCAGGACAATGCCCATGGACCCACCGACAAGTGCCTGGGGTGCTCTGCTTGGTGCTTCTGTGGTGCACAGGAATGCAGAGATTGGAGGAATTGCAGCCCAAATGCTTTTCCATCTAGAGGACAAGAATCCAAGCAACTACATTGCCATGTTCAGCATCTTCAATGCTTTCAAAATGTGGGGAAACGTATCTAGTGTAAGATTAAAAATGAAGGAACTTGGTCTCACTAAGATGCCTGGATGTAGTTGGTTAACTGTCCACGGCAGAGTGCACAGCTTCATTCAGGGAGATGTTGCCACCCATTGCCTTTCAAGTGAGATATATGATACCCTGCAAAGGTTAGTGGGAATGATGACATTCCTCAGTGATGATCATGGATAGACTGAGGGAGCCCTGCATTGCCATCACACATTCCATTGGTATTGATGATTCCAAGCTTTCTGCTGCAGTGACACTCGTTGTTAAGCTTGAGATCAGAGATGGTTATGTTGCTCCTGTAAGTAAACAATGGGGCTCTATTCTTATTCAATTTGCTGTTCCAAGTTGTGTACAGAGAACACCACATTGTGCCAACCAACAACAGTGGATGGCACAATCGATCATCCTCTCTCGTGTAATTCATGGGTGAAAGGAATTCAAAGTACAGGTAAAAGCACTATTGATATAAAAAATACACATGCATTGCATTTACTCTAGATTTAAGATTTATTTTCATATCTTTCAATGAATATCTCCATGAGATTGAATGTGTGTTGGTGTCATTATTTCAAAAGATAATATGCTGTTTCTTACCTTATCAGGCGAATTCTACATTTTTGTGTGTAAATTGAAAACTTGTAATTAAAATTAAGTGGAATTTTTTGGACAACAAAGTGGAAAATATTAATAGATGGATTAACGTAGACAAATTAAGGAGCAGCTGCTAATTGTTTTGAACCATAAGCATAAAGCCTCTTCTTGTACATTGTTTTATTGTTTCTCATCTCTTCTTATTAGTTAGGAGAAATAACAAAACTTCATGTAGTATTTATAATTTACTTAATTGCATTAACTATTTAATTAGAAATTTAAAATTTATTATTACCAATTTGCCCCATCTTAGAGCTTGGCTAATTTAAATCTTAGATTTAATCATCAATTAAATCATAGCTTTCTTCTAGTCATAATCATGTCATAGGTAGACAAATTATCAATAAGCCACCATTTTTATGGAAATAAGTGTAATTACTGAAAAATAAAATAATTATTTTTCTAAAGTATTGACTATGAACTTTGGAATGCTGTAATCTATGGATATGATTCTAAGCCTTACATATATGGAATGATGATGATATGAAAATTCTCTTTGGATGCTAAGAGTTAATTATATTGTTTTCTGCTGTTAATTTAGAATAACCTTAAAAAATTTCCACTTGCATTATGTCAAATCATATATACCATAAATTGGAAGTCACTCATCAGAAAACAAGCCCAATAAAAAACCAGAATCAGTGTGTTTATTTATAAATGTGAGTTGCTCAAAATTACTGAGAACTTGCAAGAAAGATATGTCTCTCTCTTAAGATTAGGAGAAGAATACCATTGTCATTGAGAAAGAAGATGAATTTTCATTAGACTCTCTCAAGAATTCTCGATGCATTCAATCTCATCAAACAATCCAAGATAAAATTCTATGTTGTGGGGACTTTGCTTTAGTTGTGCACACGAAATACAAACTCAAGTACTCCTCAACTTTGAGGAGGAAACTCCATCGGTTTTGGTAGGAGACATGCTGAGGTATTTATTAAGTGAAGTTTGTAAGGCATAGGTTGGCCTGAAACAAGACCAGTAGAGTAAAAATCTTGAGAGAAAGTCTCAAGGAGTCAACGAGGCTAGTTTGGCTTAATCACTTTAAACTTTTTTGTTTATTTCATTGTGTACAATCTCCTCTTATATTAGGCTAAATACGAAAATTTCAATTAGTAGCTATAATTTTCTTAGTTGATTTATTGTCTTATTTGCATTTTAATATTTATAATTCTCTATTCATTCCCCTTTCTTTTAAGAAGTCAATCAATCCTAACGAGTGAGACATGACTTGTTGGAGATTTCAAGTACAGCCTTCTTACAACCTACCTATTGGAGTGGAAAACATCCAAAGCCTTTGATGCCCAAGCCTAATAACGACAACAGTTGATTCAAGAAGAAAGCATTTTCCCTTTATCTCCTTTGAGATCCTCACACAGGGATTCTTCCTAATAACAATATGCCTCTTGATCACATAACCACCAATGAAATTTGTACTTGCAGATATAAACAAGGACTCTCTCGGCCAGATAGGTTTCTAAGGTTTCTATTTTGCAATTTGCAATCCTCGCAATAAGTGGATAGGGTGCGTTTATTTTGTTGCTATCCTAACATTGCTTCAATGTGAAGTTAGACTTGTACAACTCTATACGAGAGCAGCTCTGACTGACAGGAACATTGAAGGGCTTTGATGTAGAGTTTTTTTTTTTCAACTTCAACCTACTTTAAATCACAATGTGCGTAAATGGTAGCTTTTGCACCACTCCACTTTCTCCATTGTGCAAAACAGATGTGTTTGCCAAGTAGAACTTTCAACAAAAATAGTGCAGAGCACTTTTCAAACAAATGCACACATAGTATTTGTACTTGCAGCTGATTAATGAGTGAGGTTTCTATTCATTAGGACACCAACATATATTGTCTCTCCAACACTTGGTGGGCATCTTTTGTTACACAACAAACATCCTCTTGATATCTTCAAAGTTGACTCATTTCATCAATGGACCAGTCATTGTGTCGAAGTGTTCAATCTCACAATAGCATGTTTCTTTTTGCTAGGCCACTATTAGTTTTGATTTTGGATTGCATTGTAATCAACCCTTTTTTTTGCTTATGTGATTGTTGTTGTATTGCTTCTCATGATTTAGTTCATTTAAGCATGGTTTGGTAGTTTCAATCTTGAAATGCCTATTAAGGTTAATGCTTTATGAATCTTATGGCCCAAGAACTACTCTCTTTGATTTTCATTGGAACCGGTACCAACTTTATGTTTCAAGAGGTGAAGAATTGCTTAAATTGGACAAGTTATGAAGAAACCTCTTTTCATATCTCATGTTGGGTCAATCCTTTTCATTCCTTTGAGAAATTGTGTCATAACCACACAACACCACTCAAGCACATGTGATCGTGCTTATGTTATCTTATATATAAAAAAAGGATACATACATATTATTAAAAAAGATGTAAGAACATGGAATCATTAGACGAATGTGCTGAAGACAATCTTGAAGATTCTTTTTTTTTGAAATTTTAATTTTTTTTCTTATGTATTTTGTTTTTATGTAATTTTTAAATTTTCATTGAATAAATTTCTATGCAATCTAAATCTTCTTTTGCTGCAAGATTAAGTTCATTAAATAAAAATATTTTATTATTATTCTTCTTCTAATATTTGACTGTGCTAAGCTGTGACCCAATTGCCATGTGTAATAAAAGAAGTCTGTTAATTGTACATAGTGGAGACCATGCATCAAAAATACTACAAGGTTTATGCCAAACAAGATTGTTAAAAAGATCAATAGTTCTTCTCTATCATGAAGTAGCTACTGTAGGAGCTCCAAAAAAGAGCAGGTGGAGAATAGCTTCCCCATTTCTTCTATATTGAACAGTACAAAGAGCAAAAAGAGATTGGTAATTACTTTGTAAGTTACTTTAAAAACCGCTTTTTTACATCTCCTCCCAATCCTTATGTTGAACCTATTTTCTCTTAACAAGAAAATCTCAATTGAGGATAATGTGTCTTATGGCTATTCTATAGGTATGGGAGAAATTATACATTGCTTTTTCTCGATGGATCCTAATACAACAGCTCCAGGCTCAGATGGTCTACCCTGCTTCTTTTTTTTCAATATTTCTTTGAGCAATTGAAGGACAAGATCCAATGGTGGTGCACTTCTTTGTAAATCTGCACCTCCCCACGAATTTAGAAAGACCACACTAGTTCTGATTCCAAAAGGAGAAAATCAAATGACTACATGGACCAATATCCTTATCAACTGTGTTGTAAAATTATCACATAAGAAAAAGAGTAGGTGCAGTTTTTTTTTTTTTTTAACAAACGCATAAGAAAAATAATTTGACAGCTCGCACACATTGTTGTTTCATAAGAAACTCTTGTGATTGAAAGATGGCAAGGATTGTCTGACATTTACTTCGCTTCACAACTTAAATGGTTTTTGATCATTACTGATGAGAGCTAAAGCCTCCTGTAGCTCCCTTTTTTAGAACGATCCTAAAGGTATACTTTGAGTGTTTTTTGATAATGACATTATTTTTATTAGAGTTCAACACATTCCTTCTTTAAAGATCTTATAGGGTTAAATAAGATTGACCATGCCATTCATGGTCTCAGAATTTGATTATCTATTTACATCAATTACCTCATCTAATGTATACGCTGCCAAGAATGATGAATGATGGGGCGAACCAATCCCTTGTTTATGGTTCTAGATTTTCATTTTTGTTGTTTGCAGGAATAAATACTCCTTTACCCCTCCACAATATTTGATGGTGAGTTTAGATTGGCACTCATTTTATACCTGTAGAAGCGTAAATAAATAAAAACATAACCTATAGATTTTGATCATGCATTTATTTGAATTTTAGAATACAGATTTTAACTTCTGGAATGATATTGTAGCAATGTTTTAAAGTAGTACTTGAAATGAATGATAGTTTAGGAGTTGTGGTTATTTATTGTAACAATATTTTAAAAAAAAAATTTAAAAATTCTAATTTTACCTTAAAATATTACAACAAAATTAATCAAAAACTTCTCATAAACATTACACTATCATTGTCTATCACGTTGCTCAAAGCTTTTCAACCATATTTCTCTTTTAATCTTCATCATCAACTTCAGAAATATTTTTCTTGGCATTAATTTTTCAAACTTCCATAATGCAATGGCTCATAATGAATCAAAAACTAAAATACCATCTTCTTCAAGTATTGTCAAACAATGTTGAAGTTCTTCCTCGGGATCGTGAGATTACAATAATTGTAAGAAAGCACCAACATAATGAAATAATACTCTAGGATTTGGGGTATTATTGATTGTCAACAACATTATCCAATCCAATCATTATTTCATAAAAAATCCTATTCTCATCCATGTTCCTGAAATAAAAGGATACATTTCATTCATAAGTAAAAAAACATCCATTATACAATGCTTGAATTAATAAAAAATGATACATTTAAATCATGAGTATCCTTGAGAAACTTCATTCCTATTTTTTGCATGTCTTTTTTTTTTCTTTTTTGCTAACTGGAAAGGAATTTCTTCACGACAATTTACTCTAAATTTGCATTTGCATCTTGATGAGAAGAACAAAAAGTCATGTGAAGATATTACAAAAAAATCGCAAAAATCATGTAAAGATATTATAGATATTACAGTAACTAACGTGAAGAGGGAAGTTGTATCATTGAACTTTGAAAAGTGACTATCATTTTGAGAAATTATAGACAAACTGACTCTCTGTAAGATGAAAAATCAACTACATTGTAATTGATTTTTGCATTTGTAATTGTCACATTAATTACAAATAATGGTTTATTTGCACAATTCAAAAATATTTTTAATCTACTACAAAAATTAAAAATAGATACAAACAAACACACATAATTAGCTACTGCACTCATATGTAGGTGACAACTCCCACTGGAGGAGAGTGAAAACAATGGATGGTGCACTTGATCCTCCAATAAAGGAGGAGACTTGGATCAGAACCTAAATAAAAAAAACATCACCTTATCATAAACGACACCCATTGCCATTGGGCAATATTTCATTATTGTCTATTCTATGAAATAAATCTCAGACCAAAATGATTCTGCCGTGATATTATGAATAAAGAATGAAAAACAACATTAGCAATCTGAATGCAACTGAACCAGACGCAAGGACATGAAAGGTGTCTGCAGCCGCCACTCTCTTTGTTTTTTGCTTAGAGGTCGTCCCTTCCCTGCCTTTTCCCTGTTCTTTCGGACGTCGGCAATACCCCATGTGCAGTAGCCTGACTCTAGATCAAAAGAAATGAGTCTGAAAATGCCTTCACTTTCTCGAGTAGAGGCTTCTTCGACACCTTCAACCACATATTTGACGAGCATAGGCTTTTCCTGGAATCGTTCTAGATCTTCTGGTATTCGAACTGCCCTTTCCAAACCAGGTGATGATACCTGAAAGAAAAACCAAATTCCAAAAAAATCTCAATTGCAAGTTTGTATATCAGCTTCTAGTAATATGTTGACTTTTATTTTCGGACATTAATTCCAAAAAAAGTATTCCATGACAACATTTTTTACTTTAAGAGTCCTTAAAAATGCTTCTAGTTTTAAGAAATTATTTCAATATTTTTTCTTATGAAACAATATTGTTATTTTTACATGAAAAAGGGTCTCCCTACAGTTTTCCCTCCTTTAAGTGATCTATAAGAGGACCCTAGTGAACACTAGAAAGCTTTAAACAAAGAATGAAAATTTTCATCTTAAAAATGGCAATGAATACCAAGGTCTATGCTTTCGTCATATTAACATAATCCACCAGCTTTTCTGACCCTATTATATGGTAGAATTAAGACAGATTGCTGTTATTGTAATCCACAGAGTTTTGCTAAGAAAAAACAAAACATTCTTTGGCACTCTCAACTCCAAGTACAAGCATGCAACCTCTAAGGTAGTCAAGAAAAAGGGCAACATCCCTTAAAAAATGCTTGAGGCAAGTCACAAGGGGATGATCTGATTAAAGCAAGCTAATGATAAAAACGAAAAAGAAATACATATATACCATGGCAATAATAAACTATCTTTCAAGCATTCAATAAGATGATAATGAAATCAAATGTTATAAAAACTATAAAACATAAAAAAGTAGAATATATATGTCATACTTTTTATATGGATGCATTCTTCTAGTAATATTATGCAATACGAAATATTTAAAATTTTCTGATAAAATGAAGAGGAATTCAGTAGTATATATAATTAATTTTACATGGATTTGGATTAAAAAATGCAAAAACAAACAAAAATTGCATTTCTATTCAATACTAAGAAAGCAGAACTTATGAATTTGTATGAAAAACTGAAAAAGAGATGATGTGTTTGTTATAAGAGTGCTAATGGCTAAGCACTAAGAAGAGACAAGAAGAGTGCAAAGAAGTAGAGCAGAAGGAAAAGTGGACAAAGGATGTATTTGTTTAAGCTTTAGAACACAACTCCTAACTTCTAAGCGATATTGTAGTAACACCTTGAAAGAACAACGTTTGAAAGAAGGAACGGCAGTTCAAGAGTTATGTTTGTTTATTGAAGTAATATTTTTCAGAAAATTTTTGAAAATTCCAATTTTACCCTTAAAAGCTAGTTTTTTGATAAATGTTACTAACAATATTTTAAGAATATGTTTTATTAAAAATGCTTTTAAAAATAAATAAAAGTATTTGTAAAGTTTCAATTTTATAATTTTATAATGTTAAAAATATTGTGTAAATGAATTACGTTAACAAATACAGATCGATCTGACAAAGATTTTCAAAAGTTATAATGAAATACTTTTAATTTCAAGAATTATAATATACTGAACCAAATTACATTACTCTTGGGCAAATACTCCTAATTCAATTATAGAAAAATTTTAATAACTAAAATTTTCATAAATAAATTTTTAGATGGTGAAGAAGTCAACGTTCACTTAAAAAATAACTAAACAAAGAAGAAAAACCAAAATCCAAAAAATTCTGAAAAATAAAGAGGAAAAATGAAAAACCGAAAAATCAAAAATTCCAAAATAAACAGAAAATCAAAATCTCAAAAATCACCTACGAAATCAACATACAGGGTAGTCATGTCCTTTGGGTTTCAAGGAGTGGCTACTATTTGAAGAGCTATGGACAAGCGGTTCTTCTACTAGGTGAGAAATCAACTACGTTAGAACCTAGTGCCCTAGAATTCTGGAACTGTTACATTAATCAAAAAAAAATGTATTTATTTGCACAACTTCAAAAAAAAACTCTAATTCACTTCAAAAACTAGAAGCAAGTACAAACAAATGCACTCAAAGTGAGGTTAAGAAACCAAAATAGAAAATAAAGCATAAAACACAAAAGGAAGATAAAATACTAAGAGATGAAAGAAAAACCACAAAAGCAAAACAATAAAGGTGGTGATGAAATCAACACATGCTTAAGGCAATCACCTCACTTGATGACTTTTAATAACTAATAAGTCAGTGACCAATAGAAGTGAATGTCAAAAAGACTTTAATGGTAAAACAAATCACTTTGACAGGCATTAATTGTTTTGCTTTTATCAATCATGTTCAAATATGGGAATGAAATAAGATTGGATACGTAAAATATTGAAATGAGAATAAAACTATTCAAACCATGTAATATTTAGACATGGAAAGCTTCTTAAAGTTTCAATTATAGTAGGAGCTTTCCTCATCTGTATGAAGATTTAGAAGATAAAGATATTTCTATATAAAGAGAAATCCACAACTGTCATGTTTGTCTTCTGTTTATAGTTCTTTCTTTGAAATTTTTCAATTTTTTATATTTCCTGTGTCTTTCTATGTTGTTTTACCCCCCTTTTCCAATTTTTTAATCACATTAAATGTGGGCCTCACTCATCTATTCGGTCAGGACCCATCTTGACATGTGGATAATTAGGCAAAAAGTGGCATGCCTTACAACAAAAAGCACATATACAACAAAAACAACAAATGAATGATTAAATGCCTTAATCCCGTGAGGTAGAAAACACACACAACACATATGTATGTAATAAAAAAATTAGATCCACAGTTACAAAAAAAATAAATTCCAAACAGGAAGACAAAGCAAAGTATAACCACCTCTAAAGAGAAGTTCTCGGGTATAGTTCCAGCATTGACAGCTTCATCCAATCGTTCTCTATAGCCAGAAGTGAAGGCTTCAATGTCAGCCATACTGGGAGATCCATACCTATAAAAAAATGCCATCAGGGACTTGTGACTCCAGCAAATTGTCTTGGAAAAAGCATCATAATAGCAACGGTTATCACAGGATAGGAACTAGATAAAAACGAATTAAGGTGAAGTATACAAAGTGACAAATGAATAATGGATAATGCAGTTGATTTTTCCTATATTGTAAGGCTATAAAAGAATGGGTCTTGGATTTAAGACTACGAGATATTTTAGATTTTACTCAAATAGTCAGCCATGAAAATAAAATATTCCTAACCCCTCTGAATACTCAAGAAAAACTTCCTATTTAGAAATTAGGGATTTCGACATTCAATTAATGACAAAATATTGCAAATAACAATTTACTTAACTGTCTTACTTTGACCTGATCTTAGTTTAATGTCTCATGCCTATTGATGTCTCTGTAAAATCTCTTGGTCGTAAAAATTTATACCCTCAAATGATAAAAGAATTACTTTGATGAAGTGTATCAAAAGGCACCGATTTCTGCTAGGTCAGATTACTTTGGTGTTTAAATTTTACTGAAGACAGAAGCTAAATATACAACAATCATGACATTTTGGAATAATTACACAAGACTTCCTTGGGAATTAGACATCTCAAGATAATACAAAATAGAAAAATACTGCTAACAATAATTTCGTCTCACAAAGTTGGTCTTTGTTTAAACTGACATGAGCTTAATGCTTTGTCCTCAACAACACATTACCACCTATCCCTGACAAAAAATGTCACCATGTGGCCTATGATGTCTGTGTATGGAATCTATGGATACTGATATAAGTATCTACATAGGTACGGATACAATTATTTCAAAATTTTAAATTAAGGATGTAATTATACATGAGTAACAGTGATGTGAAACACAAAACATATACAAATATGATTATTATTTTAATTTAAATATTAGTAATTGAGAATTTTTATAAGATAATTAATAAGCAAACACAAATAACAATAAATCTGAAACAGTAAATATATATATGAGTAACAAATACGCTGATAAAACATACATTAAATGTTAATAGCAGGAAAAATTCATGATTCATAACAAGATATTAATTAAATATATAATTACAAATCACTGATAATGTTATATAGGGCATAAAAAATATGCAAGATGGCTCACGTTATAACAATATAACTAATACAAAGAAGTATGGTGAGGGTTGTTCATGTATACATATGATATTGATATAACACTGGTACAAGTATCCTTAAGTACTAGGGTATCATAGCATATAGCTAGAAGATATCAAGATATCATCATGACAAGAAAGGAATGAGTGTGCTATCATTCATTAGCAATCATTAACCTAGGTAAATGGTTATCCAATTACTCCAACATATAATACATTCTAACACCCCTCTCATGCTAGAGTATGTCCAACATATCTAACTTGCTATGTAAAGATTGAAACATGTTAACGCAAGATCTTTGGTAAGCATACCTACCAGATGCTTTCACTCAGCTGTAAAAGATGTAGAAATGACTCCTTTCATGATAATATATCTAATATAATGGTAATCAACTTTGAAATAACTTGAATTTTGTGGAAGTTAAGATTGTTATCCATAAAGATAACTTGGTTATCATAGACATGGAATTGATCCAAAATCCAATGGTATTTTGAAGAATACTAGGTTTCAACTGATAAATAGATCAATTCCATGCCACATATCATGGATGGCATGGATCCACGTATTTTTATAACTAATAAAGATTGCATTGCATGAGACATGCAACATTTTGGTCTACATCAGCTACATCTCCTCTTCTCCTTAGTAGATTTTTGTATATCAGCTAAGAGCTCATTTGTACACATCGAAAATTTGAGAAATAGAAATTTAGAAAACGGAAAAGAAAACGAAAAGGAAAATTGAGAAATGAAAAAAAATTTAAGGTTATTTGTGCACATTAAGAAATTCTGGAAAATTAATTTTAAAAAAAATTATAAATATTCTATATTTTAATATTTCAAACATAATTCCATTTTAACTTCAATAATAATACATTGATAATGAAAATTAAATTACATTTATTATAATTTTATTTTTACAAAATTTTCACAAAATTCATAAGTTAATATTCTACAAAATTCAAGTTCATTATAATTGTATATATTAACCATATCTATATATGATGGGTTAATATTTTTTAAACTTATACTTACATGTATTTTTCAATTTTGATTTTTTATTTTTATTATTTCTCTAACCCCTCTTTCATCTCTTTGATAGTAGTGCACTACTGGTGCAAAAGGGGAGATGCTATCAACACGAAATTAGGAGTCGAGTGGCAAAACAAGTCAAGAGACAAGTGATGAGGCGAGTCAAGAATCAACAAGGTTAGGGATGTTTTGAGGAGTGATGTTAGAGATGGACTTTAATGCAACCGCGAGTTTGGCGAAGGTTGGGAGTAGTCAAACTTTCACTGGAAGTTAATGGTTGTGATGATGTCGCATATCCTTCAGGTAATCATTGATAGGCAAGTATCAAGAGAGGTTAGGAGTAGTCGAACATAAGAGACAAAAGTTGAAAGAGGTTAAGCGATGGTTAGGTGAGCATCGAGATTTTCCATGCAACCGCAAGTTCAACAAAAGTCTGAGTGAGGTCAAAGAAGGCACACAAGGTTAGATGAGTGTATCGTGATGAAAATTCCGCCAGTTGCAGGGATTTTTCTGAGTTACAAATTGGAAAATGGCAGAAAAAATTTATACTTATATGGACAAAAAAAATTAAATTTTTCCACATTTTCCAAGATGCACAAACACCTGAAAATCTATAAATTTTTCTTTTCTAAGATTTCCATGGAACACAAACCCCCCTTAAGGGCTTGTTTGTGTACATTGAAAATCTAAGAAACAAAAATTTAGGTAAAGGAAAAGGACAAAGAAAATTAGGAAATGAAAAAAAAAAATTAAAAATGCACATTGTGGAAATTTTAGAAAATTAATTTAAAAAATTAAATTTTTTTTATATTTTAACATTTCAAATATAATTTCATATTTTCTTTGTAACCACAACTTTAGCAATGGTCAGAGGAAGTTAGGCAAGACGCAAGAGATCAGGAAAGCATGTCATGATGAAATTTTCGTAAATTGCAAGAATTTTCCTGACCCAATAGGTGGGAAATGACAAAAAAAAATTTATACTTGTAGTGATGAAAAATTTTAAAATTTTTCTAAATTTTCCAAGATACACAAATACCCGAAAATCTGAAAATTGTTTCAAAATTTTCCTTTTTCAAAATTTCCGACATATGCAAACCCCTTTAAATCTCAAAGGAAACTCACTAAACTACATTCTTAAGGAAATTTTCCCTCAAGACAGCATCATTCCAACCAAGAATCTATTTTCTGAAGTTATATCTTTAGGTAAATTCTCTCATCCCTCTCACTTATTTCATTTGAAAGTAGATTCATGTTGTTTATGTCAAGTTTTATGGTTTTTTTTTTGAATATTTTTTTGATTTTTCACTGATTCATTGCAAAATGTGTTTTCATGTATTTTGTGATATTTTTTCAAAATGATTGGCTTCATGTATTTTTAAATCAAATTTTCATATAATTTAGCAGTGACAAATCTTTAGAAATATTGTACGTGTAAATTTTTTCACTATATATGTAGTTATAAAAGTATTTTATTCGTGGATTTATTTCTGAATTTTTTATTTTATTTTTTCACTGATTTGTACTAAATATCTGTGCATTATACGAATTACATTGAATTGATTTGATTAGTTGTAAAAATTATGAAGTTCTTATATATTTTATTGATTTAATAATATAAATTTCGATTTGAAACTCAAAAATAAGATAAAACAAGCTAAATAAGCATAGAAAAATACTTAGATAAACAATTTGAACATTTATCACAAAAAATGTCAATTAGATAGAGATACAATAGTCACATATATGATAAAAGACTAAAATCATGCATAAATAACAGAAAATAATCCATGACGTCAAATGATTTCAAAGATAATCAAATCATACAGAGAAGATTAATTCCAAGTTGAATGCCTTGGAATTAATTCCAAGCTTTTTTTCTTTTTGTTGTTTGAGCCTACTCTTGATACAATGACAAGAGAAGAACGTGTGTGTTAATATTCAGTAATGATGATTGCATATGTATATATACCCTATAACCAGCCTTAATGGCCCTAGGTATGGTATATCCATTTACCCATTACTCTATATAAAAACACAGTAATATGTTCTAATACACTGATTAAACCCAATCAAGAAAACCTTTCTTAATTGATAAAAGCATTTGTAGTAGCTAGATCTTGAAGAAACAGCTGGTTGGTTTGCTAGAAAGAAATAATTGGGATGCATAAACTTCATTAATTGAAATACGCTTTGTTGAATTGCCCAAATTTCTCAAAGGATCTTGACATGGATTGTTAAGGCACTACCAAACAATAATAATTATAGAAACTAAATGTAATTCAAATAAATCAATGTTTTGCATTGATTCTGAGATGTATCATTTGATTTTCATTCAGAATATTTCTTCCCAGAAAGATCTGACTATAATGGCTATACTAAAATAAAATCTTTGAGAGATCAAGGGCACATTGCCTAAACCTTGGAGACTCCAACCAGGGCTGTCTTTGAACAACCAAAACCAAAATTAAAAACTCCTTAATAAGCAATTGCACTCTCAACTCAAGTGCCGGCTTAGTGAATGATACTTTATACATCTGATTATGATGCCAATGCAATTTTTGGTTCAGTGAGGATACTCTAGGTGGTCTAACTAAGTTGTGTACATCCACATCTAAAGACTTTCATTTAACACTACAGTACCAAAAAAAACTATAGTACCATCCTTTTAAGTGATTTTAGGCTACCTATGTTGGAGCTATGCTGATTTATCTATAGATAGGAAAGAAAATGTCTAAAAGTCAAAAAACATTAATAGAATAATTATGTATTGTGTTGATAGAAACAACATAGACAGCATATTGCTAATTGCCATCTTACAGATTTGGCATGTAACTATGAGCTCAGGTTTATTTTTCAAATAAATACAATTAATAGATAGATATAGTTTCAAACTCAATATACTAAAAAAGTGTGCATTATATATTTGTGTTCCTGAGATAAATCCAACATAGACATGCAGGCATAACATAACTTGTCAGGCTTTCAAGTTTCAACTATCATAAAACATTGTTTAGCACATGTTTTACAACAGCAGCAATTAATGTCTTGATGCCACTACATAGGGTGATTTACATGAACCTGTTTTTCATTATTTCTATGCATCACAAAATCTTACAATAAATTATGTAATTCTAAATATTTTTCACTATTTCTTATCAAATAATTTTAGTTTGACTTGATTAATTATTTATTCTTTATAAGTGAGGCTTTCTATGGATATGATCAAATAATCTAAGCATTTTTCTCTTATTCTATTCTCAAACACTGCAACCCCTACCTTATTTTGAATGAAATCACTTTTACTTTATCTCTTAACTACCACCAAATATCCATCTTAACATCTTATACCTTATTTTGTATGAATGTTTTTTATTAATATTCATGTTTAATAGTACAACTTATTGTACGGTATGCTTGGATGAATTGGTATCCAATACTTTTTTTTCTTTTTTTTTAAAGGATGTTCTTTTATCACGTAGTGTTCCCAATGCATTTCTTTACTTTTTCATCCTACTTTAATTCTATGAACAATATCTTCTTTAACTTCTCCATTGTTGCTTATGTATCCTAAATGTCTAAAAAACCCTACACATGTTCTATTGGAAAAGGTAAAAAAATATATAATCATACACAACCCAAAGGTAAGCTCTCCTAACATGGCATATCTGTAGTATCTGAGAAGAAAATGATTACTAAAGTTCTCTTAACATAGCATATTGACACATACTTGGTAGAGAGCTTCTCAATGCGCACTTGTATTAATTGATTTCTAGATGTTTTAAAAGCAAATATACTTAGGTCACCATCAAATGACTTTGACACCTCCTCAGCTATGTTGAGTGCCATGTTGTCCCACAATGCGCCACAAAGAGATATCCCACCTCCTCCAGCCCCATCTCCCACCTTGAAAGTTTTTCTGTCAAAATTGGTTTTGCAGTTACATAGAAATGCATGATTTTGGAACTTTGACTTACATTAAGTTTAATATCCTCCATCTCAAAATCATCTTCTAGATCCTCAAAATCACCCTCTAGCATTTCTAAATAATAAAACAGATAAGAACATGAATTTTCCTGCATGAGAAAGTAATAATTTTATATATGACTACAACATAAGTCAGCTGATTGAATTGGATACACAAATAACATTAAGCAATTTAGAATGAGAAGTATATCCTTCAATTGATAAACTATTTTATACTATGATGAAACTGGATTTTTAAATGCCATTCTGATCACATCACAAATATAAATGACATATTTTATAACAATTTAAAACTAAAAGAATAAACCCTCACCATTGACCTTATTTATTCTATTGCAGCCTCCACTTAAATATTTCTCTTGAAAAGGCAAAGACTAAAGTAACTCAACATTTTTTAATAAAAATTGGTTCACAAAGAACCAGTTGATTACAAAAAACTTCTCCAAAGTGGAACTAATTTTCCTACTATTAGAGTTATATATTTCTATTAGCCTTGATGTTATTAGATAAATGTGAAATAGATATTATCTTATGTTAGGGTTTCATTATTCATTATCTATATATTGTATCCATTATCTTTGTTATTGAAAATTATCCTATGTTGTTAGTCTTCTTAGTTGATTCATACATGAGCTAAAGAATGTTCATCAATAAGGAGCACTTTGTGTACTTGCTTATATCAAGAATGCACCTGGAAAAGATTATATATAGAAGGCATGACTGCTCAATAGAAGCATATTCCGAGTTTCTAACTCAGGCTATACACATAACAAAGGTGATAGGAAGTCAACTTTAGGTGTCTAAACATTGTTAGTGGGAACTCAGTTACTTGAAAGAGTATATCTGAACTAGCACTATAGAAAGTATAAGTCTATTAACTAAGTTGCTAGTAAATGATGTGGCTTAAATCTTTTTTGCACAAGATTGGGTTCATAGTTCAAACGCTCACACCCATACATTGTGGCAATCAAGTTAAATATTCGTAACAAATAATCTCATATTTCATGAGTGCACCAAGCACATTAAGGTTGATTACCATTTTGTTCATGATGTGGTGATGAACAACATATTTTCACCCACTCTTCAAAGCAACTTATAGATATCTTCAAAAAATGTTGGGTTTTGGGGTTTTCAAGATTCACTGCAACAAGTTGATCATGATTGATATTATATGCTTAACTTGAGAGTGTGTGTTAAAGTTATATATTTATATAACTCTTGATATTATTGAATAAATGGATATATTATATTCACTTATGTTAGGGTTTCATTACTTACTATCTATGTATTATATGTATTATCTCTGTTAACGAAAATTAGCCATTTTTCATCCCCATTTGCTCTCCACACCTGCAAATTAGATTATTAGTACACGAGCTCATGCAGTAATTTTTTCTTGACAATACTAACAGTTTTGTCTGTGAGCCTTGAAAAAATGGTGCTAATAAAGACTTAATGCCGATTTACTGACAGAATGTTTTCTCCCGCGTAAAGCTGGAAAGGCTCACCGAGTGTTAAGACTAAAGAATTCTGTGACCTTGTAAGTAAACTCCGGTCTTGCACAGTGACTTGTATGAAAATTAAAAATTAAGATATTTCTAAGGTAAAAAGATTTGAACAAGTTTGAGCGTTCTGGTTCTAGTATCCTTCATTCCTTGAATATCGAAATAAAACCTTCAAGCCTTCGTCTCCTAGATTACTACAGAGAGTTCAACTATAGTGGTCTTTGTATCCCACGAGGAAAAAGTTATCGAAGTAAAAGATAGAAATAATAACAAGGAGCCTTCGTCAAATATAAATAATGAACCACTAACCAAATGGGAGAATTGTAAACAAGATGTGGGATTTTTTGGGAACCATTCGAAAAGCAGACGGCTTGTCCATTTCATTAGGGCCAAACCAGGATTTAGAATGACAAAAAGCAAAACAAAAAAAAACTGGTGAATAAAGTGCTGCATCAGAAGAAAAATGGGCAAGGATTTAGATCAGACGAGGTCATCGTGGCAAACAACAAAAACCGAACGCTTACCATCATCGAACGCATCGACGTCGAATATTTCTTCTTCGTCTTCTGTAACCTCTCTTCTTTCATCTCCTTCTGTGACTCCACGAAAGACGTCGCCTTGGTCAACAACGGGCGGGGGGAAGTAGCAGTTCTTCCGCTTCTCCTTTTTCCCGTTGGTTGCACGGCAAGCACGGGAGAATGTGGAGAGGAGAGATGAAGAAGAAGAAGAGACGCAGAGTGGAAGAGATGGGGCCGGCGAGGACTCGACGGGAGGAGGGGTGGCTCGAAGGAAAGCGGCCGTTCCTCCTGAAATCGAAACCACAGCCATCTCACCTTCCAGCGATGGATTACGCCAAGGCGGATTCCGAGCCACTGGTACGGGCCACCGCCTGCATTTCCTGAAGTTTAATTTTTATATTATATTATATTACATAGAGAGAGAAAAAACAAAAACTCCGTAATAACATCGTTAAAGTTACTTTTTTTTTTGTGATATCTTATATTTCGTTCACAAATAACACTCTTAACTTTTAAAATTACTTTTAATTTTTATCAATACCTTTGCATTTTTTAACCTAATCTTCTCATTATTTTATCATCATTTCTCCTATCACATCAATATTTATATATTTTAAAAAATATTTATTTATAATTTAATTAAAATAACCAAACAAAGTAAATTTCACCAAAATCAAAGGAAATTTAGTTCATTCTAATATCTACTAAAGAATGTTTTACCTGATTTAGAGGAAATTTCGTTCACCTCAATATCCACTAAAGTAGTTCCACCCAATCTAAAGGAAACTACATCTGTCCTAATATCTATTAGAGTAAATTCCATCTATCCAAACGAAAATACGTTAATTTCATTCTCTTCAAGTTACCTCGAGAAATGTGTCAATGTCGTTCATGGGTGGAGTATGGAAAAAATCAATTTTTCCTAAGAGTGTCGAAGTGGAGAATGTGAACACACCATTAATTCAATTATTAAGATTAAATTTAGATTATTTAAATTTTTTAATAACACGTATAATTAGCATGACTTTAGTCTTCTTCTCTATGTATACCACAAACTCTATTGCATATTCCTAAATGGGTTTAATGGTTCTGTAGATGCCTACAGAACTCGTTGAATGAAAGATTAACGGCTGTTTGATGAAGAGAGAGAGTGTTCAAAAAAAAGAAGCCCGCGGAAAAAATCCCCTCCCACCGATGACACCCGCGTAAAAGCAGTCCATTAATTTTTTTTTTTTTACAAAAACAACGATTCATTTTCCCCAATCATCCTCACCTGCGCAATCCACCGGAAGTCCCCTCGTCAAGGATTTGCGATTTGGGATTTGGGATTTGGGATTTAGGATTTGGAATTTAGGATTTGGGATTTGGGATTTGGGATTCATTTGTCAAAGATTTTTTTGAAGTTACCGAATGGAATATAGAAGGACGTCAGTTAGCGTTGGATCTACCGACGGGTTACAGGTTAGTTAGAGAAGTTGATTTATTAAGTGCATTGATTATACTTTCGTTTAACATCGGTTACAGGTTAGTTAGAGAAGTTGATTTATTAAG
>JAMKPZ010001343.1:0-45601 GCA_024699675.1 Amphibolis antarctica | reverse complement strand
TTTGATCAATAAGATATTTTATAAGGCATACATGTTTCATTAATCTCACGCATAAATCTTAACTTTAAATCCTAAAGTCAATAGTTCACGTGAATTTAAAATTTATGTTTTTTAGATTAACAAGATCTACAAAGTAAAAAATTACTTCTCCTCAAATACTTATAACGAGAACTTCTATACTTATTATACTATTTGTTAAAATATATAAAATTTTTCATACATTTTATTTATAAACCAAACATGAATGGTTTACCACGTTGTCTGCAGTAAAATTAGGAAACCATCATTGTTTTTTAACCCCCATCTCACGTGTTTATAAAGAGGTTACTTAGACCGGCCTTATCTTAATAAAAAATTAAAAAAATAAAAGAAAAACTAAAAGTGGAAGTTGCTGCTAGGCACCTACATTTATACTTTTTCTTAAAATTATTATAAACGCAACGTTTACATATTTGAACGTAAAATATTTTGATCGAACTTATCCATCGATATTGTTGACTTACTCCAACCACTTATAGTGCCGATACAGACTCCTGACTATCAAAAGGTTCATCTTTCAATCAGAAAAAAAGTAAAATTACTTTTATATATTATTATTACTATTATAATAAAAGAAATGCCGAAAAGATTCCGTTACGGTGACTGTTGCGGAGATCCGGCAATGGCCCACTGGCCGACCACAGCCTTTTGTTTTTTCATTATTTTCTTTTTTCCCCTTTTCTTTCTTTCTTATCTTTTTATCTTTCCATCTGCCATGCTCAATTATTTGAGGATCCACGGAGAAAAAGCAGGATACGAGGGACGACTCCTTCAAAAGATGATTGGGTTGCGATCTTGTACATGTGAAATCTATCATTCGCAATGATTTATGATTACTTTTGTTTCGGTTTTAATCGGAAGCGATTATAATTAAACCGAATTGATACACTGTGTATAATTATGCTTCATTGGAGAAGTAGTTCTGGCAGTGAAGAAGTCATGAAGTTTTGAAATGATGTTAATTTATTTGTTGAATCGGTGTCAATTATGGTTCATTTGTATTCCTCGTGCAACTAAATAGAAATAAATTATTGAAAATTCATTTCTTAGTTAGAATTAAATTAAGTAAAATTAAATTCAGTATAAAAGTATCTATATACCTTAAAGAATTAAATAAAATTCAAAGTTTTATAAGAGATTTGTACATTTAGAATTAATAGAAAATTATGTAAAATGATAAAAATTTTAGTGTTTGTACATTATTTCCTATTAAAATTTTCATCATTTTATGTGATTTCCTATTAATTTTAAATGTACGAATGCTTAGTGTTCGTAGACATATTAAAATTAGACAGAATTAAATTTATTTTTATTAAAAAATAATAAAAAGTTCATATATTTCAAAATTTAACTATTTATGAAATAAACTTTTCGAGAGACACAAATACTATAGAATCTAATTTTGTGAAAGAAATAAATTCCATTGAGAATGATCTGCACAAACATCTAAAAAAATTAGATGTAATTAAATTCTCTCCCATTCAATTCTCTCAAATTCCATCTTACAAACCCTCCCTTAATAGTAAAATTTTAAAATTTGTATTTTAATATTTTATTAATATAATTAATGTTTAATGAATTGATTAATATTTGTACTGACATTTTAATATTACGAACGATGTTACGTGTCACAGTGTTGTTTTAAAGACAAAATTTTGAATGAATATGTATAAAATATTTTACAAAAGTTTTTAAGATAAATCATCTTATAATACATTTACCTTTACGTTACGTAACACTTTGTTTCACCGTTATACGGTATGTTTCAACATTGCACGTTACATTTTACATTTTATCAAATTAAATATATTATTAATCATGTTAAATAAGTCGAAAAGGTTGTTTTGTAATTTCAACCGTAGTAAAAGAAGTAATTAAATCTGCCTTTGGTTACGGCAAGAGACTCTCGTAGTGATAATCACATGTGAGCTTCTTAATACATTTTATTCGTCGTTACCTCTACTAACACATCAACATTAGAAAATTTAATTCTATTATTCTATGTACTTTATTTAAATATTAAAATAAATATAAATATTACAAATATAAATAAATATAAATCTCTACTATCTCGTCGAGTTGTCCAAAACTCAATGCATTTTTTTTAAATAAACACAACCTCGAAAGTTATTTTCTTTACTTTCGAAGTTAAAAAAGTCTACACTTACGAGGGATTTGTATCGACGGAATTGAGAAAAATTGAATTAGAGAGAATTCAATTTCGTTCAATTCAGATGTTTATGTAGATCTTTCTTGATGAAATTCAATTCCTTCGTGAAATTGGACGAAATTCATTCAAAATGGAGGTTCAAAATTTAATTCTGATTTCTCCCATTGTGAATTAAACAAAATTTCTCTACTTGCCTACTTCCATGGAACATCCTATAGTCAAAAATGACTGTTTCTGGAAATACTCAAAAATGACTCGAGAAAAAACAATAAAACCGACGGATGCATTTAACGAATAACCGTTACACTTTTAACGAAAAACTGTTACAGTATTTAAGACGGATGTATTCAATTGACTGTAAATTAGAAACCTTTTAAACTACTCTTAATTAGTTAAAAGTACGTTCTTGGAAACAAATGTAGTATATCTGCATATGATTTTCTGTGAGCATATATTATTATATCACGATTACCCAAAAGACGTTCAAATGGGATGGACATGCAGTGCAAGCTGCAGGTTTTTGACGAGAGGCGCTGGGTGTTTTTTTCAGGGACGACGATGATTCAGCTGCTTTGATTTTAAAGATTTTATTTTCCGTGATCAAGAGAATGATTGATATCATTGATCGTACCAATGCATTTGTTTAATCAATTTTGGAGTTTTATTAATGGGTCGTTTTTGTTCTCGTACGTGCAACGCTCGAAGCACGAGCGAGAACAAGTGAAGGGCCGCTTGCATGAGCGAGAATCCAGGCGTCGTTCCTTCTCCTTTTTTTCTATTTTTAATTTTTAAAAATATTTTTATTTTTATGATAATATTTTCATTCTTTAATTTACTTATTACATTATCAAAACCAATTGTTCTTCTTCTTTTATTTCAAATATTTTTATTTACATTTGTCTTTAACTTTTTTGATGTTTGTGTTTTTGGTGTTAACCGGAAATGATGAAAAATGGTATAAATTTTAATTATTATTTACTATCATTTCATATAATTTTACGTTAATTTTGAAAGTACAAACACTACCTTGAAGTAGTTACAATTAAATCTTAACATCTTTAATTGTGTGTGGTTAATTAATTATCTTATCATGTGCAGATAATTCAAACTAGCGTGTTTTGCATAACATTTTCGTATAATAATTAAAAACACTAAAAAAAGTAAACATGCAGCATTTATATATGATATAAGAACTTGTATGCCATTTTTTTGCCACATGCACGTACATGTTACCCTTCTCTGTGTGTGATTTACATGTTATATATATGTCATTACTATTATTAATTTTCTCAAAGTTAAAATTTATTATGTAACTAGTTAATCTAAGGTGTAATCTAGCAATTACAAGCTAAAATTTCAACTCAATTTGAATCATTTTAACTGTTCTTTTTCCTTAGCAATTAAAGCTGTAATTACAAAACTGAAATTTATTTTTTCTTTTATCTTATCCACCTCTGCTTACCAATTAAGAAAACTTTTGGTATGTTCACCAAAGCTATACAAATATGTGTGTGTGTTGACACTAACGCTAGCTAATAGCCAGCTTATAATTAAGTGCTGTTAATTAGTGTTCAGACTCGATCGGATTTTTTTTCTGATCAGTTCATTTTTTATTTTTGGTTTATCAAAAAAAATTTGGCAAATTTTGAATTCTAAAATCAAACACATGCACCGTAAAAATGTTTATGAAATATTTTGACAATCTTAAAAAATTTTAATTTACACCAAGAATATATTAATGAGAGACAGGTGAAATGTTCTGAAAAGATTCCGGGCATCTGCCGTGCAGGGACAAGGCTCCCACGCATGCTGCTCTCTCTTATTAATTTGCCTTCCGTGCGCTGGTGAACGAATGAATGGATGGATCCTCAATTATTTATCTTATCCGTGCATGGGTCGTCAGCCGTGATGCAAGAAGCAGCAGCATGTCTAGCTAGATAACCATTAAAATAATATCTTTATCTTTATGATCTTCTTAAGTTCGAAATTATACAAATGTAATAAAATTATTTCAAAAGGGCAGCGTGCCTGTATCCAAAAGGAGGTGTTCTGAATGAATGGTGTGGTGTTGTTCTGTGAGATAATTCTGGAACAAAGATAGATTGAGACCATCCATTAATTACTGCGAAAAAGCCACCAGTGGAAAATAAAAAAGATACAAAAGAAAAAGTTTTCAGACTACCAGCTGAAGAATCCCTGACTTAACACACACGGTAATTAAACATAAAGACACTTCATGATTTTTTTTGTTTAATATAAAAATCACAAGGTAAGAGAAAGTGTTAAGATATATGGGATAATATATTTTAATGATACCTATAAAAAATTAATTTTATAAATTTTTAATTTAATAATTAAGAATATATCAAGATTAATTCTCATCATTTCATCTTTGTACCTCTTAAACTTCTTCACATTCTTCTTCTGTTTCAAATTAGAATACCAAAATTATCAAACTTATCAATAGAAAAAGTAAAAATTCAAAAAAATGATTTAAGTTTGAATACCTACATAATCGATTTTCTATGGATTCCATTAAAAGATTAGGACCCTTCATATATATTAAAAATAGTGAGATATTTAACATAAAATACCTGTCTTTTAATAATCAATTGATTTTAACCAACTTGTCTCGGCATTTCAACAGCACACACAAGTGGAGATGGAAAGCTTGCCTTGCTTTTGGTTTTTTTTGCCCCCCTCTTTTTACCTACGTACGTTAGGCTTTCAAGATTTGAATGAATGATTCAAGTGGAAAGCTTTCAATCCTGGCCTTGTTTTTCTCAAGCCTTTGTTTTGGGTTTCAACAACAGCACCAAGTTGAATGGACGATTCCAAACGCAACCTCAATTTTGAAGGTTGAAAGCTGCAGCATGCAGGTGCGAGTGGAGGTGTCCTTTCAGATCTTATAAGCGCGCAGTTTTCTTTTTTATATGTGTAATGATTAATTTTTGTCATCATTGAAATTTAATTTTGGGTCCTGTTTGTTTTTACACCGAGAACTCTAATTTCAACAACTTTAATATCATTTATTTCACTATTTTTAACTTAAGTTCTCTACCATTATTGAAATTAACTCTACGGTAAATAAAACTAGAAACAAACGCACCTTCGGTGAAAGTTGTGGATGCTAGTGTTGTTTCTAATCAACTTGGTTTATCAATTAACACTCTATATATATTCAAATATGTAAACGTTGCGTTTATAATAATTTTAAGAAAAAGTATAAATGTAGGTGCCTAGCAGCAACTTCCACTTTTAGTTTTTCTTTTATTTTTTTAATTTTTTATTAAGATAAGGCCGGTCTAAGTAACCTCTTTATAAACACGTGAGATGGGGGTTAAAAAACAATGATGGTTTCCTAATTTTACTGCAGACAACGTGGTAAACCATTCATGTTTGGTTTATAAATAAAATGTATGAAAAATTTTATATATTTTAACAAATAGTATAATAAGTATAGAAGTTCTCGTTATAAGTATTTGAGGAGAAGTAATTTTTTACTTTGTAGATCTTGTTAATCTAAAAAACATAAATTTTAAATTCACGTGAACTATTGACTTTAGGATTTAAAGTTAAGATTTATGCGTGAGATTAATGAAACATGTATGCCTTATAAAATATCTTATTGATCAAACACTCGAGTAGTGTTTGTTTAAGTAATGAAATTAGGTAAGGTGAAGTTTATATTTCTTCAAAAAAAAAAGATTTACAATCATGGTAACTTATATTATAGAATATTAAAATTATTTGATAAATATAACAACAATATATAGTAATTATCGCTGGTATATAATATTAAGAGTTTATTTATAAGTAATTTTTTTAACTTCTAAAATTATTCTTAATGTCATTATTATCGTAAAAATTTTAACATACAAAATTTTATTATCTAAATTATTATACATTTTCAACTCATACGTGAAATTAACTCCTAACTCAAATTTTCTTGAACTTTCAAAGCGAAAAAACTGCTTGTTAAATTTTAAAACAAACAGAGGCTCAATTCATTTTTACTGTACGTAAAGTTTGCTGAGGTGTTCTGCAGTAGACACGTGCTGGAAAGTAAATCATTTAAATTAACGTGAAAAATGAAGCAGCGTGACGTACCCTGCGGTGCACCGCCCACGTATTATTGCCTGCCCCACATTAATGGAGGGTTCGTTTAAAAAAACGATAAAAATGGTAAAAATTCAAACCAATTATTTTTCGTATTTTAAGATATTTTTTACCATTTTTAAAATCTCAAACCTTCTATATTATTTCTACATTATTTTTCCTAACAACCACATTTTGGACATTTGCTTGTCTCTTAGTTTTAGGACCTTATTTGTTTCAACACATTTTGGACATTTGCTTATCTCTTAGTTTATTAAAATTGACTTAAATTTGAAAATAAACGCGTGGATGATAGCTCTAACTCATCAGCCTTATATCGTTATCTGAAGTTCACTTTTTCTTTAATCATTGCTTTTGCAGAAGTGAAGGATACTGTTTCCACTTTGGGTGTCCAAAAATGAATAAACAAGGTACACGAGCAGCTTTCCCTCAATTTAATTAAAACTGAAACCCAGTCATTTGAATGTGTGTTGTCCCCATTGATATGCTGTATAAAGTTACTGCTATCACTGCCATTTCTTTCTTGCTATCTTTTCCCACCAAGCATAAATTTTTCTCTATAATTTCATGATGTGAACTGTATGATATAATGCCCTGTTTCAAATGTTGTGGAAGCAGTCAACCTTGGGACTACGAGGAGAAATTTACAAATACCTTTGTAGTGCAATTGGGCAATCTATTCAGAAACATGTACCAGAGGTGAGGAAATGCTTGACACAACCTATGCAGACTACAAAAGAACTTACAAATCCTAACAGATAATCAATCACCTTTAGATAATTTATTTATTTGTGTCATGTTTGCATGTCAGACACTATATCAAAGGCACCACATATATCTAGGCATGCATTTGGTATCTTGGCATCATATAATTTGGACAAGCATTATTGTACACTAACTACATCATTCTCTCCTCATGGCATCATAACTAATATAACAACCGCATCAATCATTCTCTAGACATTCACATTGAGTATCTATAAGTATGCATCAACATACACCCTACCCCCACTGCCCCAATAAATTGCAGATGGTGAATGCTGATTACATAATTAAAATAGATGAATAAAAAGTTGAGGAACTGTAATAGCTTGATTGGTTAAAAGAAACAGTAACAGTATTCTTCTCACCAAAATTTAAATTCTAATGAAATCAAAAACTGACCATCATAAAAAATACTATAACAAAAAAAAAACTTCTTTAAAGATAATACATACAGGACCACCTGTTCAGTTTTGTATGGACTTGGGCTTTCTTCAAGCTATGATGGGGAAAATATGATTCCACCATATGTTAATGTTATGCCAGGAATAAAGGAGAAAATAGTAGATAGTCTTCATTTCCATTATAAAATATGTTAAAACAAAAAAACTTCTTTAAAGATGTATACAGGACCACCTGGTCTGCTTTGTACGGACTCAGGCTTTCTTCAAGCTATTGTAGGGAAAATATGACTCCACCAAATGTTAATGTAATGCCAGGAATATAGGAGAAAATAGTAGATAATCTTCATTGCCCAAGTACTCTTTTGTGGCATTCTTCACTGAAATTATCATATGATTCCATGAAGCAAACTAAATTGACGTATACATATGTTCTATTTAGCCTCCGCTGCTCTTTCTATTCCAAAACAAGAAAGATGGATCTCCACAAGGCCTGCACATGCAAATAATTGTTATGAAGTTTGTAAATAACATATAAGATAAAGAGATGAACACCCATTTTAGCGCTAATATGCTTTGTACACAACATGAGAACATAAAATTATGATAGAATGGTGAATAAGTATATCAGGCATTATTTTTTTATTTCACAATTTAGAGTTTAAAGATTTTTACATGTGTTCTAGCAAATCAATATTATTGTAAAAAATTATAAATTAATATTGATAGATTAACTAAAATATTCAAAATATCAATTGATTGATGAATTCTCATGAAACCATTCATCTGACTTGGAATACTAAAAATAATATCCTGGATTATTAGTTTCAAAAACATCGATCTTGGATTCTTCCTAAATCAAATTTTGTTTCATGTGAATTTATAGGCTTCCTCTTCCTTTCAAGTGTTCCTATAGGCCGTCAAAGATCAATCAAAACATCTAAAGATGACGTTCTCTCATTTTATCCTAAACCATTATAATTTCAATCAGAACCATGTTCGATATTAATTACGCAAGCCTGATAAAAAAAACTACAGAATATGGTTTTCCCATTAGTGAAGCATTTTCTGTTGTAGTGTATGAAATTAAACTAGCAAATGAAAAACATACTTGCTTCAACTTTTTCAAACACTAGCATATTCTACCTAATGCGATCTATATTTTTAAAGAATTCATTTCTTAATTAGAAATTTATGATTAGCATAGTAATTGTCTTCTTTTTCATTTTCTTTTTGCTAATTTTTACTTTTACGATTATCCATTATTCTTACATACATGTTCTTTTTTATGGAATTTTTATTTCTTTTATGATTTTTTGGACATCTTCAATTTTTCATCCCACTAGTCCAATCCCTTTGCAATCACTTTAAAACATTTTCAAATTTTATCTATTGAACCACCGGAAATTTAGTAGTCTAAAGTAGAGAGTACACAAGATAAGTGTTTGAATGGTCAAACACAACAAAACAAAATTCAACAGTTCAAAAAAAAAAAAAAACATAATTCAATGCATTCTGAAGTTTAAAAAAAAACACTATTGTAGTGGCATGTAAAATTTCACTAACCAAAAACAAGCCATTAACAACTAATCAAGAAGACAAACAGGAGAAAGGAAAAGAAACTAAAAAAGGAAACAAAGAGAACAAATTGAAGAACAGCCATAATGAAAAAACGTAAACAAACAGACAATACACAGCAAATGTTTTTCTGATCAAATGGAACATCACAATCTGGAGGAAATAACGTATTATGTGATATACCTAGGATTTTTCACATGAAGCAATGTGAAGAAAATAGCCGTGAAGATGAAGCAGCAGCCAGTTGCCACATATGCAGCACCAAGGAAATCATTTTTCCCTCCCAACCAATTAGATGTTGAAATAACAAGTTTTTTCTTCCCTCCAAAGCTGTATGTATTATAATTATTAAAAATGTGAACAAATAATAGCTCATCAGCATCCAGATCATCTTCAATCCTCCCATACAATTTTTGAAAGCTGGGAAGAGCAGCAGTACGCATCCAAACAATGAGATCTTCTTGGTCACTCAGCTAAACAAGAAAAAAACAAGTAACAACGCATTAATTAGAAGGATTAACCTAGCATTAAATACAGAAAATAGCAGTACTTCCACTAGGCACAATTGTCTTTCAAGGAATCATGAAGGAGAAAAAGAAAGAATCTAAAGAAAAAGAGCACAAACAGTTCACATTTAGTATCTATTCATAATGATTTAAAAGTATAATCTTTGGGATCCCCATGAATAAAACAAAACCCAAAGCACAACAAAACTTAAGACACTTACAGGAATGCTTGGGTCAAGTGTTTTCCCACCAATCACGGTTCCATTCTGGAAATTGAAAGGGAAAACATGTTTTCCAAACTTGTGATCCCGGTCACTCTTCCAAGCAATATTATTTCTGTTAACAGCAATGGGGACTCCTTGACGAACAAAACTGTAACTGTCATTAAACAAGCTCCATGCAACCAAACCACAAGGGACAATTGGGTTCCCATTGCTGTACTCTTTGGGCTTGCAGGAACTTGTGCCTTGATAATTCAATCCATGCTGAAGTTGTTTATCACTTCTACTTTTCACGTACCTGGGCAACATGGAGAAAACAATCTTATACATCATTTTGAGAGAGATAGAGAGCTGATACCATACCGTCGATGATTTTGGTAATAGTTGTCTAGCTGATAATGAATGTAGATTGGAGATTTCATGAATTTTGGAACCTACAAAGAAAATAATTAGGCTTCGAATAAGAGATGATATAGGAAATGTAAAATAACAATAATATTTGCTAAGCAACAACTTGCAGGTGGAAGACACAGTAAGTGTTTTCTTTTCTTTTTCTACTGTAGTCAAAGAATGATTGATGCCAAACAGGGTTTAGGCCATTGCACAAAGAAAAGGTTAATGGTGATAATTTATATCCAAATTTTGCAGCTTACAGTAGTCAAACTCAGTGTAATATTTATTTGATAAATATAGGATAGCAACAACGTAATCACAGTGTGATAATATTTATTAAATTTATAGGATAACAATATGGAAAGCACGGTAGACTGGTTAAACTTACACCAATAACCACAAATAGACAAAATCTAAAATAAACCAAAGAGAAATCTGGCGAACATCTGATTCTACAAAGTCAGCAACTAGTACATTGTGTAAAACTAGCAAAATACATGACAAGCATTATGTATTAACCCCAAACCTAAATGCAAACTAGGCCACTAATCCAAATGACCAAGATGAATAAGAGCCCTAGCTTTGTGCAAGGCAGGAATCACTATGCATCTAGGAGAATATGTTATATCGAGATTTAGGTCCGGTCCAACTGGGTGATGTGACCAGACAATATGATGAAGGGTAGTTTAGCACACAGGTGTGTGGTAGTGCGACCAAAGTCTAGGTCCAATGTGACTAATCAATGTATCGAAGGTGCAACAGTATGGTAAAAGAGCCAAAGGCAAATCTGATGCAACTAGAGTTCAAGTCTGATGTAACCAAGCAATGCCACCACTCAATATACCATAAACCGACGGTTCAACAAACTTCCGAGGAGAGAACTGGTTTGACCATTCAATGTGACCAAGTTATCTACTAAGATAGCAATGATACAACCGAGGGTTTTGATGTATTACGGTGATGAAGTTGGTCGATCTAAATGATCGATGTATCGAGGGTTTGGCAAAGAAGCAACAACGAAACAATGCAGCTAGAGGGTGGCTTAATTCGACCAGTCGGTGCAACTGGGCAATATACCGAGTTAGCAACCTATTGGAGCAACAATGCAATGCATCTGGAGGTAGGTTCAACACGACCAAGCAATGCAATCAATCGATGCACCAAAGGGGCTATTGTTGTTACATGGTGAAGCATTTAAAGAGCCATGTGACAATTCACTGGAGCATCATTTGACCAACTTTTCGAGTTAACTAAAACTTCAAGAATAAAGGCAACTGCAACAAGAAGATAACTCCACAGGGTGTATAGGTGACTAACTCGTGTAGGAAAATTTCTATTCATGCGAGATTCATTCAATAAAGCTCGGTTCATGCAAGATATGTGAGATTACAGAAGATTTGGTCGTTTGCAAATGAGCGAAGAACTCAAGATGTTGGGTTCTTGAAACCCCTGTTTTGTGGGAAATGGGTTCTCATGTAGATTTGCAAGAAATGAATTCTTACGAATGATTTTCCATAGATTTGTGGAGAACAATTAATTCTATAAGAGTTCCATAGAATACTTCCACAAAGTTCGTAGATCTCACATAGGTTTGCGAGAATGGTGCTTGAGTAATTTCACAATGAGAGGGTTTCGTATGAAACTTTGTTTTCATGGGGGTTGACAAAGTTATACAGATGGAGGTGGTGTGATTTTGTAGGAGAATCTTTTACAAATTTTCTTTTCTCATGGTGTTCATGGGGTTGTGTGCATGAGGGCCAATGATTATGGTATCCCATGCAAAAACTATTTAAAGGGATGTTGTATACTGGGTTTCTTCTTTGGTTTGGAGATTGTATTTGTAATTCAAGTGCAATCAAATTCTCTTTCTTGTAATTCTTTCTCTCTCTCCTTTGCCTACAACAATCTATCATGTTTCACAATGAAAGTTCCGTGTGTGCTTATGTATATGAGTGCTCTCATATTGCCAAGCAATTCCCTAACTCCTACCTCAAAAGCTTTCCGACTTACAAGGAGTTACGAGTTACAGAACATGTTCCAACATAATATTAAGATTAAATTTTGAGAGTCCAAAATGGAAAAAAGTCTAAATAAGGAGGAAGTAAATCTGAAGTGTGTTTCTCTTCTTAATCACCATTGTCACTACGCCAACACCCTACATTAGCAATGCTTGTCTCTTGTTTACAATGAGATAATGCATATTTTTGAGTTAATATAGATGTTATGATTATATATTTTAGTTATTGAAAATGTTTTGCGTTTAATTTTCTTATTACGAGTTAGTTTTATAGTTGATTACATTTATATAATTTTATAGCTATAATTATGCACTTCAATTTTTTGCATTCGAAATATATTGTATTGCATATTTTATATTAATGAAAGTGCATAGTTTTTAATTGATTATTACACATATGCTTTTAACATTTTCTTTTGTTAAGTGTCTAACAAGATTTTAATAATAAAAAATGAAGAAAAAAAAAGAAAAAAATACCTTGAAATCTTCACACAAGGAGACAAAATGCATGCAAGAAGACAAAGCAGTGTAACCACCCACAAACACCAAGAAGGCATGATTCTTTGGCATCATGATTGTTATGTAAGAAGACAACCATGCTCACTTGCATGACAAGATGAGGTGGAAAATAATCCACCATTATAAAGCATGGAAAGGGCACACACGCAAGCCATCCCCAAAAATCCCGCATCCCACACTCCACACGTCGCCACTTCCACCGCTCTCCCCACCATTCTTCTCCTCCCATCTAGATCTACAAGGGCTGAAGCTGCATTGGATCGACATGTCTTCCGTGGGTTGTGCTCATCTGCTAAGAAGCCTCAGTTTGCAACCTCACTTTGTGGTTGGAGCATGATGATTTCTTAAAAGGTGAAGAAATAACAACCTCAATGTGATCGCAGTGCCTTCAAGGCTGAAAATTCCTGTTAATCATGAGATTCTTTTTCCTTTTTTTTTCCAATCCCCCACCTGTGGGATCAATACTTAGTTAACTCTTTATTTAGTTTTTTTTATACACTGTACTGAACTTTATTTTAGTGGATAACGAATTTTTTTGTTAAAAAAAAGAGATGTTTAAATAGTTGGTTCAATAGTTTCTGTAAATCCTAGCATAGTAATTTTGTGATTAGTGTATTTTTATTTGTTCATTTTCAGTTGTATGGTTCAATTTCAATTGCTGTAGACTTAACAAAAAAATAAAAAAATATTGTCATTAGAAAGTTATATCAGAAATTGTATTTATGATAAAGAAAAATTTACTGTGCATGCATACTCTTGAATCATTTAGTTAATTAGTGCTTAATTGTTAAATCTAAGTTTAAAACCCACTTCCTTGTAGATCGACCCATATTTTTCATTGTCTACACAAAACACCATGCACTTGCAGTTATTACTTGAAATTAATTTTTCCAAACATCTCTTCCCATGTGCAATCCCTCTCCTGCTTTCCACCCATTCCCAACCACTAATGCATCCACCCACCACCACTAATGCCTACTATCTACACCTCTCCACCACAACCTTCCTCTTCAACACCACTACAAGTTATTTCTTCTCTATTGGCCCCTTCCTCCTCTTTGACACCTCCATACCAACAACACCAAACTATGGTCATACTTAGCACGTCTACACTTAAAGCCTATTTGCATGTGTAAAAATGATAAGAAAGGAAATGATACAAAATTTGAAATTTATAGGAAATAAAAACAATGAGAAAGTACAGAACTTGAAGTGTTTATGTACATTCTTAAATGCCGGGAAAAATAGTCTCACATCAAAAACGATAAATGGAACTAAGACCCTTATATCATTTATAAACTCTTTCCCATTAGTGAATTAATTTTAATAAAGTAAAATTCACATGATATCCAAGTCAGTCCATACATACCACACATAAAATACTCCAACGAGAAGTTGACAAGCACGAAAGCATATTAGAAAAAATAGTCTCATATTGAAAATGATAAGTAAAACTATCCTTATATTACTTGTGAGTCCTTTCACATCAGTTAATTGATTTTAATTAGATAAAATCCACATGAAAAGTAACAAAAATTAAAATATGAATGTTTGCACATACATGGGAATTGATGAATAAAAGCAAACATTTCATAATCAAACATGGAACAAAAATATATTGCAACATTATATGAATCAAAAATTTCTCCCCCATAAAGAGAATATAATTTCCTCATGCATTTTATCAGCTATTTCTTTTCTTGTTTTTGCACTTAATCCACCAAAAGTACAACATATTTGTTCTTTTTTTCATTTACTTGATCAACAACCTCAATTTCAAGTAATTCATCTTAAAGATCTGCACCTACATATGCTCTATCTTCAATTTCAGGTAATTCATTTCAAGGCTTTAAGAACATCTAACAAACGTTTCCATTTCAAGCTATTGAAAGCCTTTCTAGAGTCTATTTTGTCCACATTAACAAGTATCCATCCTTTATAGTAAGGTTTCTTATTAGGGATGTAAACAAAGTGAATTTGAATCAGGTGGGCCTGTATTAGAAATTCTACAAGAAATTGCCTTCCAAAATCTGAAAACTACAAGATCATTGCAGTTGGATAATTTTGCAATCACTGAAAACCACCCCAACCCACCCTACTACCCTAAAATCTACATCAATCAAACACAGAGAACCCTAACTCAAGCCCAATTCTAATGATCAGCAAAGAAGGCCCTAAAAATTTGAATAATTTTGGGGGTATTAATGGATGCGAGGAAGAGATGCTTATCACATTAAGACACATCAACAAAATTGAGAAAGGAGGACCTACCATCGAAGTTGAAGTCGCCTGAGTTATGGCAGTGAGTAAGCAAAGTTCTGAGGTCAATGTGATGTAGAAGGTGCACAAAGGTCTTTCACAAAGCAAAGATCTCAAGCAAGCAACATTTGCGGCTGGAAAGGTTAAGGTCGGAACACAGGCAAGATGGTTTACAAACAAAATTTCTTGTGAAATCAAAGGGGTAGGGATGGGAAAGAGGTGGCTCATTCCCTTCTTATACATCAAAAGTGACAGGAAATTATTTCCCATCACTTCTTGGCATACAAATAGCTTATTGGTATACAAGATCACAAGGTTTCAAGTATTAAAGGGTGTAAATGGAGATGATTTGTGCCTTTACTTGCCTCATTTCACCCACATAGTATGGGGTAAGGTTTAAAATTTGTTAATCATTTTAACTTCCATCCACTTTAGCTATGTTAAATGGATACAATTGGAGGTGTTCAATTAACAATACACGTTAACTCATTTGTCAACTAAAATAAAGAATAAATTAGTAATTTTCTATCTTAGGTATAAATATGTTTTATAAGTGATGAACTATAATGTTAAGTTCCATTTTATTTGGAACTTGTTAAATTTGGTTTGAATTTATGATAATTTGTTTCTTAGCTTAGAGTATGGTAATCAAATGACATTTTAGTTTTTCTAAGATTTTATATTTTCTGTTTATAAATACCCATCTACCTTGTTCGTTTCAATTATATCTACAATAGTGGTACACTAGTATGGATAGAGGTTTAGATAATATAGAAAAATACTGATCTTCCTGCCACCTAAACTTGAACGAAAAGGTGAGGGTTAAGTCAAACACATCACATTTACATCCTTAGTCTTCATCATTCGAGAAGTGAATAGTTACATAATATGAGATCAACTTTCAAGGTGGCATCCCTCTCATTCTTGATGATCTCGTTGCTATATTTTCCATCCAAAGCACAATGAGATGCACAACTACTTAGTCTTGTTCATAACCAGTAGGCATGGAACTGCAAATACTATACCTATCAGGAAAAAGAGTTCTGGCTCATGGTGTGTAAAGGGTTGAAGAACCTTTAATACTTATATTAGGTGATAGAAAATGACATGAAAATGAGGGGGAAAAAATGGAACATACCTTAACTGTTGTGCCCTATTCAAATGCCTAAGAATTTGTTTCTAGTTTACAAAATATCTTATAACCTTGGGACGATTGTCACATACCTAGACATCACAATCCTAGGAATTATAACACTTAAGGGTTTGCCTTAGAATGTAAGGTAGAAATTAATTTTAAACTAAAAATAATGAATAGTTATCCTGGAACCCAAAAGATATAGACCACATAGGTCAAAGATTAAATAATAAAGTGTAAATTTAATAAGGTTAGGATTAATGATACAACAATAATTTAAGTCAAAATGTCACTATATGGAATCATCCACATAAATCTTTTTCTTCCACATATTTCTATCTATGGTCAATGATAGGATTGATAATGAAAGTACAAATTTAGATAAATATGTACCACGACCTAATAGTTCCCAATTGGCCACCTCCTTGTTTGGAGTTTGTAGGTGCCTAGTTGAATTTTTTTAATCACTTAATAAAGGTTCTCCATCTTAGTGACAGTTTTAATTTTTTATTGATCCAGCTTAGCGACAATGTTCCAATGTAGCTGTAATCACTAACACATATCTGTTGGGGTTAGCCATGCTTTAAATGATGACAGGTCATCTGTTGTTACTACACACAATGACATCTACTTGTGCTTGTAGGTAACGCTTTTTCAAAAGATATTTATCTATGCATTGGTAGGCTTTACTATATTTCAGGTCATATGTCAAGGTGTAGTAACTTGGTAGCTACATTTTATTAAAGTTTTGGAGATATTAGATAAAAATAGTCAAGATAAATGTGTGCTTGTGAATGACATGAGCAGAGTTGGGTTGGGCAAGTGATCTCTAACATTGTTGACCTTAACATTACAACCATAACTAATTCACTACTATAGGCTAAGGAGAATGAAGTTTTTGACGATGGTCATCCTAGAGATGGTGTGGTATGGTATAGGTATTATTACATCGGCCCACATACTTCCTAAACCATCAAGCCTCCTACATAAGGTCTCTATGATGGTTCTGTGACTAACTCAATCTCATTTATATTTGGGTGGGCGCATGTGTGGATGACTGGTTGAGTTGAAGGGGTAAAGCCATTTATGGCAGATATTTTCATAAAATGAGCAACTTTAGTAGATTTGGATTTGGCAATGAATAAATAATTCGATGTGCTTTTCTTGACTATGATTATTACCTTGGAAGGCCAAATAGGCATATGATGCTTTTCATTTGCTTTACCAATCTTCTAGCCATTACTACAAGTTTATATTTCTATCAATGTTAAGTGAGAAATTTTAGAAAGCTTGTAGAGATGACAAGTCAATATTAGTTATATGGAATTGATGAGATAGTTTTCATTTTGCTTTGGCACGTTTTTCTTTTTCTTTTGAGATCACTTCTTATTAATAATCAAATGTTTAATTGAAAAGCATGGGATTTAGTAATTTCCCTTAGGGAGATCTACCTATGCAACAAGACCAACCCATACTTTTTTTGAAAACTTTAACTACAACAAAATGATAGATTACATTACTATTTAAAAATTGATAAAAACAATCACCTCACTTCAGTCAGGCTATCACCTTGTCTCCTTTTGTCTAAGGTATTTTTAGAGGTCATTGCCTTAGTATCACATCTTGGCTTAACAGCAATGAAGATTTAGTGACAATAATTTTTCAAACAGCTTCATAATAAAGGGCTTACAGTCTTTATAAGTAAAAAGTATTGCTTAGGTATATACTAAAAGTCTAAACTATGCAGCAGATAATGAAAATTTGTTAGCCTTAGAATTTTTGAAAATTGAAAAAAATAAATTGCATCCAAGAAATAACTCACTTTTATCATTAAAGTACAATTCTTTGAGATTGAGCTGTCCTTTATGTAAGATATTTTGTTTCCCTTGAATTCTTCTGGTACACACTCAGTATCATAGCGACGCACAATTTCAACAATCTGTGCATATAAAAGCAAATTAATCCTACAAAAATAGAGAAAAAAGCTTTACTGATGACTGATACTACATGCAATAATATGGTATAAGGGAAAATAATTTACATTTTGGGATGCACGAAGAGTGAAAATTCCGATGGGAACAAAAATGATGCCCAGCAACAGAAAAATAGAGATAACCTGCAAAAGTGTGGGAAGAAGGTGAGAACAGATCCACCACATGATGTGAAAACTACAAAAGATCAAATGTCCAAGTAAAAATTATACAGCATCCGCATGGTCTCACCGATCCCGGCGTCAATATTGGCTTACAAGTTGGAAGATTCTGTTGGGTGAACCTGTAGAAAGCTGCAGTATCACCAGGTAAGGGAAAAAGATCAGTGTACAGGAGAAAAATGGTTTTACAATAAATTTATACTAAGGTGGCTCAGGGAAGCATCAGCTAGACTTGGCTCTAATATTTTACTTCACTTTCTAATTCTATTTAGATGATATCAGAATAACATATTTAAGAAAATAATTTCTCCTGCATAGATCTAAAATCAATTAGTAGCCCAAGCAGCAAGACATTCCCTTGTATAATTTAGGTGCAGGTAATTTGGTAACAATTGCAATACGAATTAACTGAGAAAAATAACAAATAAAACAAAAGTCCGAACGGATACCACTTGATCGTCGACTTGCAGTGGTAGATGGATGTTGACGATGATGATGGAGAGGGGACTGAGTAGTTCCCGAGTCCAAGGCAGACCCCGAACTTGAACAGCTTCCTGCGTCCATCTCCATTGCACGAGTTCTACGGGATTCAAGGCACGGAGAAAGGAAGAAGAGGGAAAGAGGGTAAGAGGGACAAATCAATACGAAAAGGGGGGCGTGCCATGAGCAGCGTTGGAGGACCTACGAATTTTATCGTATATCTGTAAAAATTTGATTGTACGTATACGAGAATTTAGTAATTTAAGGTTTCGTTTGGTTGCAATTTTATTATAATTAAAAGTAATTTTATAATTATAATGATATAATAATTTTTTTATATTTTTTATCATAATATTTATTTACGTTAATATTAAAAAATATAATTTTATTATTCTACGTATTTTATTTAAATGTTAAATAAATATAAATCTTTGTTGTATTGTTAAAATGATTCAAAAATCAATACATATTTTTTTTATTTGATAAACATAACTCTGAAAGTTTTTTTTTTTACTTTTAAAGCTGAAAAAACTCATACCAAAATGTCACATATTTAAATTAAAGTTATTTTAAAAAATTTATTCTATCCATTGAAATAAAATAATTTGATTATTTTGATATTTTAATTTGAAATCGAATAAAAGATAGGTTGGTGAAGGAAAGAGAATAAATAATAAGAATTAATTTTGATATTTTTTCAACTGTTAAATTGAATTTCCGTAAAATCAATTTTTTATAAATATCACTTGAAATTATTATCCTTTAAAAGAATTATTAATAAGGAAATAAAACATACGTTCTTGATGTCCATAGTAATAAGATTGTATGCGTTTTGTGTAAAAGTGAAATCTATACAAAATTTGTATAATCAGCTTTATTCTCATGTGAAAGGTGCTTACGTAACATAATTCACTCTTAAATTTATCAATAAATTCTATTAATGCTTGTCATTAGATGTTCACTGTAAAGTATAAATCAAATGACACTATTAATTTCTAGATACAGTGGACGGAAGTTTCACTTGTTGATAGATGTTCTGTGACCAACGAATGTTTGGTGACCGATGAATGACTACTTGACGAAAGTTTAAATAAGAAATATAATTTTTGTTGTTGAATTGCAATTCTTTTTTTGTTGAATTGGCCTTTGATGCATTTTTTGTTAATTTTGTTACACCTTTTAATAGGGTTAGATTTTGTTCCTCCCTTATTCCTGTATTTCATTACGTTTTGCAATTACCTCGATCTTATTAATAAATAGTAGGGTTTAATGAAAAAAAAAACACTATTAATTGACACAAAATTTGTTTAATTACTTATGGATTTACATACTTGACGAAAATTTTTACAGAGTATTTGTAAAACAATCAATACATTAAATTTCATACTGGTCATATTTTATAACATCTTCTAATTGAGTATCTCTCACACATGTTTTTTTCTTTATTTTCTTATAAGATAAATCTCATTCTAAACATAACCTCTAATTTAAGCATAGTGCCTCCAACCCTATTAACCTCTTTAATTTTATATAATAATATATTACTTCCAATTTTCATGTTCAACTAATTTTTTTTATAATTATGATTTTTACGTTTATTAAAATTTAATCTAACAAAATATAAATATCATTATTATTAAAAATTTATCTTAATACTAATTAACATACAATGAAAAAGTCTATCATTATATGGTCCACATTTATCATTATTTTAATTAACGTGAAACATTTCATATTCTTCCTTATTTGTGATTTTATTTATTTGTTGGTAGGTGTCTATTAGTAAATATATATGTGAACATATTTTAATAAAATGTTAAAATTACTTTTTTAAAAGAAAGAAAATACAAGTATATTAAATCGTTCACCAAATCCATGTTTGAGACCATAAATAATCTAATACTACTCCACACTTTTAGTATTTTTCTTAACTTATAAGTATCTTAAGAGTAAAGTGCAAAGACTAAATTTTAACATTAACTAGAGTTTGTGTTTTTAGAAATTATACAAAATTATGAAAAATAATTAAAAATTTAATTTATTATTTTCTATCATTTTCTATTAGTACTTTCAAAATCACAAATATCTTAAATTAAAATTTCATCTTAAATTAATCAATAAAAAAAAGAAAATTTGCATCGTGGTTTTTTTTAAAAAAACATAGGTAAACCTTCATTTGCAAACATAATGCTAAATCATTGTCTTTGTTTGTTTTAGCTCAAATTACCTTTAAGAGTTAAATGAAATTAAAGTTAAAAGTGACGAAACAAAAAGAGTTGAATGGTAATTAGTATAGTAAAAATTTATATGTTAATATTTATGTAAAAATAAAATTAAAGTAAATCTTTTTTCCCCCAGATATACCATGGTTAATGTTGCTCTCACACTTCAATTATTGTCTCCAGAATTCAATGCTTCTCAGGGCGTTTGAAGGAGTGGAGTAGTTAAAAAAGAAAAGAAATACAAACCAACGTAAAGGTGGTCGGGTTAGGTCAATTTTCAGGAAAAAGTGGTTGGATCAGGTCTGCCAGGGCTACCTGGGGAAAAAAATACTCTGATTTAATGAGATGTCGTTCAAATTCCACACCCCAAAATATAACATTAGCAGTAGCAGTGAAGCACAGACATGTCCTTACTGTACTTAAGATTATAAAATTCGACAGGTCTCGTCACTCTCATGTGTTTCATTTTATGATTTTTAACGTTTTGAAAGAGTTTTAACTTATTTTAAAAGTTGAATGAAATTAGAATAAAAAGTTATAAAATAAATAAAATAAAATTTATTTAATAATTAATATTGTAAAAATAAATATATTAATTTTTTTATAATAATAATAATGATACATAAACATCTGTAAATTGGAGTTAAAGAAAAAGTTTTCAAACTAAGGTTGATGATTACATTTGGATACATTTTTGACAATTTGCAATTCTAACGGTTTTTTACGTTAGAAAGTGAGTATTTTTTTATCGTGACCTTTAATTATATCATCATAAATAAAAATTAATTTTATTATTCTATATAATTTATTTAAATATTAAAATAAATATAAACAAATATAAATTTTTGCTTACCAGTTGACCTAAAGATTAATGCATTTTTTTGTTGATTTTTTTCTACTATCAAAATTGAAAAAGTTCACATTAAACGCAACCCAGAGGGTACGTTCATGATCAAATTTTTTTAATTTTTAAAATTATTTTTAACATCATTAATATTATATAAATTTTAACGTATAAATTTTTATCACTTAAATTATTGTGTACTTTTGAAAATAACAAAAGATATGTAAAATGGTGAAAACTTATAAGTCAAAATTTTCATCATTTTTATTATTTTTATTAATTCTAAAAATACAAATTTTTTTATAATTTAATTTTATTCACAAAATTAAAATTAATTTTAATTCTTTTTAACTTATTTTTTTTTTAAAAAAAGAGAGTGAATACACTCTAAATACATCCTCAATTACGAGACACGTGACGGTGAGGATCTAACAGGACCACGGAGACAACAGCAGACGTAACGACCAAGGCATCGGAGGACAACCATGGGCGGGGGTCACTTCAGACATCTGTCGTCGCAACGCGGTTATTTTCTCCCGGACACCGGAAGTTGCGGAACGCCGATGACGCCGTCCCTCGGCTTCGGATGGCAACGATGCGGACAAATGCGGAAAAGGCAGCGGTGGATGAGAAAATTTCCACGTGATATAATCGCATTCATCGGGATGCGAGAACGTGGAGGCCCCCGAAGCTTATCTTTTCCAGAATCCAGATCGGTGACCAGATCGGCTTTTCATTTTCACACGTCAATCACACCACTTCGGTAGTTGATTACAGCACAAAAGTAGGTCTGCCGTACCTCATGACTGATTCCGCCTTACTTTTACGATATTCATTGGAAATTTAGGTTTTTTCTTTTTTTCCTCTTAATTTTTTAAAATATTTAAATTTTACAATAATATTTATATTTTTTATTATCAAAATTATTTCTTTGTTTTTCATCTCAAAATTGTAAGAATACATTAGTTATTTTTTACGATATTTTTTCCCAAAAATATTTTCTTCGAAATGGATTTTTGTAATAAAAAATTTCAAGAAGGATTTATGCACGTTGAAAATTTTGAAAATAAAAAATAAAAAAAAACTTGAAAAATTTTAAAATTTTTTATCACTGTAATTATAAATATTTTCTCGTATTTTTCACCTATTTAGGAAAATTCCTGTAGTTAACAAAATTTTTATCATTTTTCTGATCTCATGTATTTTATTCAACATCATTTAACTATTGTTAAACTTATTTCTATAAAAAAAAAGTAAAATTATATTTAAAATATAAAAATATAAAAAAATTATATTTTTAAAAATTTTAAAATTTCGTACACAAATAGTCAAACTTTTTTCATTTCCTCATTTTTTTTATTTTTAGATTTTTGATGTGTAGAAATGAATCTTAAGGGGTTTGTATATACATTGAAAATCAAGAAATTTTCCTAATTTTGAAAATTTTAAAACATTTTAAAAAATTTATGATGATATAAAAGAATTATTTTTCTCGTTTACCCCTTTTCCTATTTTGAAATTTTCACTGACAAGGAAAATTAAAACCACTACACTCATGTTTGCAATTGTAGTTCGCATTCGCAATCATTGAATCTCACACTTGTAACTATTGAAACTCGTGCTCACAATTCCTATAAATGCTCATTCGCAATCATTGAATCTCACTTTCATTGCTTGTTCACCTTCAACTTTTTCATTCACTTTTGTTGTTTGTATACATTCGTTGATCTTTTGTCTGTGAGATAAAAAATTACGAAAATCGAATGAAAGATTTATTTTATATATTGAATACTACGAAAATAATGAAAGTTGCTCTCTACCTTCATAGTCGAACAATTGAATATTTAATTTTTTTTAAAGTTATTATTAACTATATAGGTAAAATTTATATAATTATTTTTTATTTTTCATGTATACACAAATAAATAAATAAAAAATATGAATTTTTTAAATTTTTCATTAGTGTATAAACAGTTATTGTATTTTATTTTTTTTAAATTACTTTTCTTTATCTTTTCTTTTTTAAAATTTTTAACGAACAAACTCTTTAAGAACGTAAATAGAAAAGTCGTGGATGAAAGAAAAGTCCCGCTGGCTTGGACCGACATCACCGACATGAGTGGATTGCAGGTTAAAAAAGAGGAGGCATGAATAGCAGAAGCGGTTGCAAATCATGAATTAAAAAAAGGCACAGACAAATAAAATAAAACGCTCGACGTCATGCCAACTGGACAAAAATACAGCGGCCTGGAAGCGTTCGGTGTACGTTTGCGTTGCAGTTCAGGTGGTATTCGTTTTCCGAAAAATTTAGAAATTTTTTTTACTTACCTTAAAAATGTAATAAAAATTTTAAATTTTTCATCAAAATTTTTATCAACGTATTTCATCTTATTTAACTTTTTCTAATTATTTCCAAATTTGTGTTTATAATAAAAAATTATATTTAAAATATTAAAATAAAAAATACTTATAAATTTTTTAAAATTTTCATAACATACACAACAATTTTTTTTTTCATTTTCTAATTTCTCTTTTTAAAAATTTTTGTTTTTCAGATTTTCAATATATATAAAGGAACCTAAATAATAAAATTAAGTAGATGAAATTTATATATTTTTTTAAATTATATGCGATGTAAATTTTTAATATAATATTGTAATATAAAATGTTAAACATATTTAATAAATATTACTATACAACTGTAATACATAGTAAAATGGTATTTAACTCTTAAGGTATGTTTGAGGATAACTTAAAATTAATTTTATAAATAAAATTAAAATTATAGTAATTTAGATGTTATATTTTATATATTAAAATGTATATAATTTTTAAAGTTAAAAAACTGAACCACAGATAAACGTTACCTTTTAGATCTCGACACCAGCGCATACGAATTATAAATTTTTTTTCAGAAAAATGGTTCGACAGAACATGCAGTGGCAGTCGGCCGTGATCTCGTTCACGGAGTTATAATTGTAATGTTAACCTTTAATAATTATTAAAAATTAAAAATTAAAATAATTTTATAAATAATATTAAAATTTTAAAATAAATTGTAATATTAAAAATTATGCATAAAAATTTATATTACATTAGTAACATATGAAAATGAACGTAAAACTGAAAGTAGAAAACTAACCAAACAAAGATTTATGCTTGTAAAATGCTCGGATAATGTACAGATTGGACCTCTTGAGAATTTGAAATTTTTTTTTAAAACTTTAACTTCTATTTCATACAAAATTTTAATAATATTATTTAATATATAAATTATTAATTAAGTAATTATAGTTTCATTTATTTTATTAACTGCAACTTGAAGTTAGGTCGAATGTACAGCGGATGGGGTGAAGATTGGGAACGATACCGGAGGCACGAAAATGATCACAGGAGAGGAGAAGAAGATGATGGGGAAGAAGCTTTTCCGCCGTAGGCCTGTCTGCAGATCGCCGGCGGCTTCTGCTCCGGCGCGCAAAGTGGTATCCCGGCGGGACAGTAGTCAAGACAGTTGTCGCCGAAGCTTCCGACCACGTCCCCGGAAACGAGAAATCCTTTTGGCACCTTCCCGTTCAACAGGTTCCCGTCGAGGAACAGCCTCCGGAACCTCCGGTACTCCGCCGGTATCCCGCCCTTCAATCTGCGACATCCACGCGAGGACGACGGAGACGTAAAACGGTAAAAGGACAGCTCCGTTCACGTACGTATCGCGTGTGTGCGTACGTACGTACGTGTTGAGAATGAAAAGAAAAAATGTAGAAGAAGAACAAGCACGTGGTTAATGCTGATCGAACCCAGCGCGTCACCTGTTGTGCCTCAAGGACAGCGCCACGAGATCCGGGAACTGGGCGGTGGCCGCCATCTCCGCCGGCAAGGATCCTTCGATCCTGTTGAACCCCAGGTCCACCGCCACTACGTTGCTCTTCCCGGTCTCGCCGCCGACGGCCACGAAGGTGAGTGAGTTGTTGGCCAGGTCTAGCTGCTGGAGCTCCGGTAAGCGCAGCAACCAAGCTTCCACGCCGCCGGAGAATCCGTTCGCCGCGAGCTCCACCACCTCAAGATACTTCAACGCCTCGAGCGCCGGCCTCGGAAGGTTGCCGGTGAGGCGGTTCCCTCTGATCGCTAGCTCGACGAGGTTCGGGGGGAGTGGTCCGAGCAACTTCCCGGCTAGGTGGTTGAAGCTGAGATCCAAGGTGGTGAGGGACGTGAGGCGGGCGAGGGCAGTGGGCATCTCGCCGGAGATGGCATTGTTGGACAAGTCGAGCGAGACCAGCGACGTGAGGTTGGAGAAGACGTCGGACGGAAGATTACCCGTGAGGGAGTTGGAGGACAGAGTGAGGGTTTTGAGGGAGGAGAAGGAGGAGAACGCGACCGCCGTAATTGGACCGTAGAAATTGTTCTCGGAGAGATCGAGGTGGGCGAGGGCGGTGAGATTGGAGATGTACGAGGTCAGCTTGCCGGAGTAACCTGCCGGGTCGAGCGATATGGCGGTGACGCGGGACGGGCTGGTGGTGGAAGAGCAGGAGATGCCGCAGGTGAAGTGGGTCCGGCGAGGGGTGGCGCAGGGATCGACGGTGAAGTTCCAGGAGGCAAGGCAGGAGTATGGTGGTATGGAGGAAGCGAGCACGGAAGCCTTGAAGCCAGCCAGGGCCATCACATCTGCTGGTAAGGTGAGAGCAATGGCTAGATGTGGTGGATGCAGCACAACGACCAAGAACGGGAACAAGAAGAAGAGACTGGATGATGATGCCATTAATTAATCTAGCTGTTCCTCCTACTCCTTCGTCGCCGTTGGCGTTCTCCTTCCTTCCCAGGCTTGTCTGTGATTTGAAGCCGCCGCAGCAAGTGGGTGGTACTGTGGAATTAGGAGCGCGGGCGCCGCCTCAGCTGCACGATTTGGGTTGGTGGAGGACAGAAGACAGCGGGAACGGCGGGGGTGGGAAAGGTAAAGGGAAAAAGAGAATAATGGAGAGAGAAAGAAGCAGGGCTGGTAGCTTCAAACATCTTCGTCGACAGAAGCACGATATTAAAGAATAGAGAATCTTTGAAACCCAGAGCCCACGGCGGCTGCGCGACGGTGAACCGGCTGGCCGGCTGCCAGTTACGTACGCCGAAGAATGGCGACTTACAAATTACGTTTTTGTTTGATAAAATTAATAGTTTAGTTTTTTTTTTTTTTTTTAGAAAATAATTTTTTTTTAAATTTGATAAATTTAAAAAATAATTTTTGGTAAACAAATTTTATTGGTATTTGTGTACTTTAAGAAAAATATTTTTTAAGTGTTTATATGATTGATAAAAAATAAAGAATATTTTAATGAGACTAGTAAACTTATATAATAACATAATAATTATCAAACATAATATAATATATCAACTGCATAATATTATATAATTTAAATATATTAATATATTTATATAAAATACTTTAATTATAATTTTTTAAGAAAATATACTTTAATTAAAAATTTTAACATAAAAATAATAACTTAACAAATAATATACTTACACATTCTTCATTTGATTATTTTTTTTCATTTTCTTTTTTTCTTTAAATTTGTCCCTTCTTACGATATGTTGCAATTGGGTAACAATAACGTCAAAGGGCGAACATCTACTGTGACTAACCAATTTGTTATCCCAAATTTGATCAGAAATGGTGCGGTTGTGTTTGAGTTTTACTGATTGGACGTAGGAATAGAATTCGTATGTACTTATAAATTTTATAAGAATTGAAGTTTAATTTTTATAAATTATTTATTTTTAGTTTAAAATAAAAATAAAATTTAAATTTACTAGAATTTAATTAATTTATGAAAAAAATTTCTATTAATTTATTTTTATCAATTTTTCGTATGCTTCAAAAAAGTTTTAAGATTTTTTGTATTTATATTACGTTAAAAATAGAAGAAAATTGTGAAAACGTGAAAATATATAAAAGGATACATTTTCCAAAGTGCAGACCTCCCCTCCGAAAATCGTCCACCTTAGGCCGCCCGACTCCTTCCTCGCGTGCGCCTCGCCGCGCACATCCTTCTTCGCTGGATCAGTCCTCGTGCGCGCCTCCTACAGCACATCCGTCCTCGCGCGCGCCTCCCCCGCACATCCGACCTCTCGCGCGACTCCCCCGCCGCTCCCCCTGGCCGTCCGTCTACGCCACCATCGCCTGCCTTCGCGTCGCCTTCCCCGATCCCGCCGGATCTCGCGTCGCCTTCCCCGTTCCTGCCGATCTCGCCGTTGTTATTCCCCTGTTCTCCGCGTCGGTATGATTTACAGTGTATGCACAGTATGATTTAGGTTATTTACAGTGTATTCCTACTATTTCCACTGATATACAGTATGATTTAGGTATTTATAGTGTATTTTCAGTGTATTTGTACTATTTCCATATGCAAATAAATATTTCCACTGATTTACAGTATGATTTAGGTATTTATAGTGTATTTACATTGTATTCCTACTATTTCCATGTTCAAATAGATATTTCCACTGATTTACAGTATGATTTAGGTATTTACAGTGTATTTATAGTGTATTCCGTATGCAAATAGGTATTTACATATTTCGATACAATGACATATGCAAATAGATATGATTTACAGTGACATATTTGTTACAGTATGATATTTGTTAATAAAAACAGCCCAACAGTATTATTATTGTTTTATTTCCACGTGTAAATAGTTTCATGTTTTTGTAAATAGTTTCACATCAAGAATGTTAAGTGGAAGACACTACACAACATGAAATGCAAAACTGATGAATTAATCTTGAACATTCTTTGTGAGATGATAAATGAAAGAAATGCCAAAACACATGATAGGAAGATTAGACCTGAAGTTTGGAATGACGTTATTCAAAAATACAATGACAAAACAAGAGCTAACATCACACGGAAAAATGTCGATAGTCGAAAAAACTCTTTGGCAAGTCTTCTTTAGGCCTCCACCTATGAGAGAAAATCTTTGGCAACATGACCCCCTTCCCCAAAGAATCTTAAATGTTTGATAGTAGAATAAAATTTCCTAGATTTATAGGTTCCATGTCAATGAGCTTTCCAGCTGCAAATTCAACCAACCTAGTGTCAAAGTGCAGTTTGCTCGCACTCAACAATGGTCCCCATACTTGTGCATCAGGCTTAAATGGAATAGAATTTATAAGGTCCACAACTTCATCAAGATATCCATAATGACCAAAGAGGCCAAACATGCAAGCATGAGGTTCTTTATGATATCAGCCAGAAAAAGAAAAAATTGTATTCGTATATTTATAATAATACATATAGGGTCTGTAGGATTTTTTTTAATAATACATATCTTTTCAGAACTTGTATATATTTATGCATATCATATCATATATTTTTAGGACCTAAGAAATCTATAATTATCAAAAATTTATATAAAAAATAAACTATAATTTGACCTAAGCAACCTAAGAAATAAATATCAACCTAAGAAATAAATATCACATTAACAAGCTATCTCATCAAAGAGTCAAAACAACAAGTCAACAATAAATAATTAAGGAAAAAATCTTGCAAATATTAGTTATGTTAGAAAAGTCAAGCCACTAAAGCACAATACATCATTGATTTTACTTACAAATCAGTAACAAATGATTGAGGAAAAAGTCTTCCTAATAAATGATTGAGGAAAAAATGCAAATCATTGAAGAAAAATTAGCCATGATCAAGAAAAATTGAAGCAAAATCAGTTAGGTTTGAAAAAGGCAGTAAGGTTTTAGGGTAGAAAAATCAAGTCAATGAATTCAATAATGATAAAAAATTTGTACTTACCGGAAATGGCCATTGAAGGTGGAGAGGATGTTGGCCTAGATTACTTTGAATTTTTGGCAATATACCTACGATATCTTAGCTCTGCATAATAGGAATTTATGTCTTGAACTGTAACAGAATATTAGGTTTTCAGTCTACAGTTATGGTTTGATATATTTATTTGGAAATTTAATTGCTTGGAAATTTGGAAATATATGTTATTGGAGGTATAGTTTAGTCTGATTATTTGTGTTTGTCTTATATATGCAGTTAAATGTATCTTATCCATTACAAGTGATATATTAAATTTGTTTCAAGGGCACCACTATCAAAAAGTATCAAACAAAAATGTTCAACAGGAAGGAGAAAAAATTTCAGAAGAAACTTCAATTTTATTCCAGTAAGATTTTGAAATATATGTGACCTATTAATGTCTTTTTTTTATTAAGTGCTTGCTGACAATTTCTCAATTTCCCTATATCTTGGTAATTAAATGAAAATGCATGCAATGTTCTCAAGTAAAATGAAGCTGCTTATATTCTAAGATTATATATGGGGATACCACCTAGCTAACTATGAAATATATTTCATTCTTTATTCCGATGCTGCACTCTCATTCAGTGGTACATGATCCAATTGATTGGGATGTTTCTTGTATAAATGTGGCTTGCTTTCCATTATTATGAAAGGAAAGAATACTTGTGACTGATTCCAAATAACGAGATTATGGAAATGATTGTTGTTGATGGAAACATTGCTATTCATCTCATTCCATGCTAAGAAAACCAATAATGGAAGTTTATTATATACCCATGAAACTAAGGGGGTGTTTTTGTCGCCTGCAAAGCTCAGAAAGGAAAATTCAGAAGGTACGAAAAGTAAATAGAGACATTTGTGTAGGATGAAAAGTAATTTTTAACTTTCCATGCCATAAATGCAACCTATTTCTGGACTTTCCCGGTTCAATCCTTCAGGAACTCTTGTGAAAGCTTGAAATCCTGCCCCCTCGTGCCCCTCCAGTTGCTCTCTCATACCTACATTTGTTCATTGACAGCCCTAACTTGCTTTTCACATTCATTTGACTATCTCATCACATTCATCCGAACACCCCTCTCCCCTTGCTCTGTCCCTCCCCATCCTTGGAAAGGACGTCTGCCCTCCCCTCTACATTTTGCCTAATCTTCCCTCCCTTTCCATCCTACCCCTCCCCTTCGTGGGCTGCCCAACCTCCCCTCCCTTTCCATCCTACCCCTCCCCTTCGTGGGCTGCCCAACCTCCCCTCCCTTTCTAGCTTGCCCCTCCCGTCCTTGATCTCTGTTAAGCAATTGGAAGGAATGATTAAATTTTTTTATTAAAATAAAATTTAAGCATATTAAATGGAATTTAATATATATGATTTTCAATTGATAAAAATAAAATTTAATATTGGTAGTTTATGCATTTATATTTAATTTATGCATTTTATTGATATTTTTATTATTTTAGTAGTAATAATATTAATATTTAATATTTGTAGTTGATGTTAATATTAAATTTTATTGATATTAATATTTAATATTTTATTTTAAAAATAAAATTTATTATTCATTTTCATTTTAAATTCTGACTTTCTTGACTTTCCTTTCTTGATTTTCCTACACAGGCCCTAACTTAAAATGTATAAGGTTAAGAAAAGCATGTCCATATGATTTTCATTGATCAAGAAAAACCTCAATGTAGTTAGAAACAATGAGGAATATTAAAAAGAGAATATCTGTTGGTTCTGCTTATACCATCAAAAACTTGTGTAATTGGTAAAGAGTATTAGAAATATAGCGAGGCGACTGAAGAGTTTTCGCTAAATTTATGTTTTACATTGTGGACTCCAAGCCTTTATCATTTTATTTTTTTTATAAATGAAATAGTTAAATAAATTAAATAAGAGACACTTTAAGCTGATGTTATAGTCGTAATTGGTGAAAGCAAAAATGTAAAATAACAATTAGTTTTAAATTAGAATTACAGAGAGATATTGAAATGATTCAAACAAGTAGGATTAAGTATAAAATATATTTAAAGTCTAAATATATGGAATGTAAATGTGGCAATGATAATTTCAACAATTAGTTCATGAACAGTCATGAGATTTACTTATATGGGTAAATATATAATAATAAAAACTACAGAAATTAAAGAAGATTTTATTAATAGAATTAAAGTAGGTCGCTGTAATGGAGAATATTCTTTATTTATTATTTGATAAAAAATTTCTTTTAAGATTAAAAGAAGTCATTTGTCATTATGAGTTTTTTTTTGGTTATTTATACATGATTTAAGTCTTTTCCTGTTCATGTGACTACTATATCTTTATTTATTTGACATTTTTTGCTTAATAATTGCCTAAAAAGTTTATCTATGACTTTTTATATGCTTATCTAATCGTTATTTGTACATATTTAAGACTTTTGCTCATACATGCCACTCCTATATCTCTATCTAGTTGACAATTTATCCATGATAATTGCCTAGAAAATTTATTTAAGTATTTTTATATGCTTATCATAACTGTTTATCATGTTACTAAGTTTCAAGTTGAATTTTGGATTTTTTTTGACTGTTTCTGCAAAAGTATTACATTTCCACTAATATGATCCTTACTTTTTGATACATTTCCACAAAAGTATTGGATGACCAATCTTTGATACAATATTGATATTTGAAACCTTGGTACTTTCCCTTGATTTCATCCGTTCCCAAACATTTCTTACATTTGATCCCCAATGATACTTGCCACCAATCCTTTTTACTGGAGCAATAAAAGGCACATCTACTACTCATGCCAACTCTACTGCTTAAGAGCTAGCTGGTGTGAGAATTCCTTTGCGAAGCAACAACCAGATAAAGAACATTTGATGGAGCTTTTCTATTCCGTTATATATTTGCAGCATCCCAAGTTAATCATCCTTGTCGGTATGCCAAAATGGAGTAGGCCTGTTTTGGCGTTTATGGTTCTTAGTCTGTCAAAATGTCTGTGCTTGTAGAGTTGTAGGTGAGTGAGAGTAATTTATCTGCTTTATATGGTTATCTGAAGTTCACTTTTTCTTTAATCATTCCTTTTGCAGAAGTGAAGGATACTGTTTCTGCTTTAGGTGTCCAAAAAACGGTGAACAAGGTACATGAGCAGCTTTCCCTCAAATTTAATAAAAATTGGTCCTCAAATTGAATGTATGTTGTCCCCATTGATATGCTGAATAAAGTTACTGGTATCACTGGCATTTTGTTCTTGTTATCTTTTCCGATCAAGCATAAATTTTCCCTATAATTTTATGATGTGAACCATATACAATTTAATAGTACTCATTAGAATTTGTTAAGATAATGGGTTTTTTCAAATGTTGTAGTAGTAGTATTCAACTCTGGGCCTATGAAGAAAAAATTTCTTTGGAAATGTCAATGCCACTATCACATCAATACATTTGTAGTGCAATTCGGCCATCTATTCAGTAAAATGTACCAGAGGTGAGAAAATGCTTGACACAGCTTACACAGACTATAAAGGGAGTTACAAGCCCTAATATATAATCACCTTTATATAATTTATTTAATTGTGTCATATTTGCATGCCCTAATCTACTATATCATTGTCAAGATTCATCAGCAGATTCAACTAGAAATGTATTGCTAAAAATGGATCCTGTTAAAAGAACTATTTCACACACTTTATGCTGTCTTTTTCTGAAAAAAATTAAATATTTTGCTATTTCATCAAGAATAGAGAAATCACTAAAATAAAATTTGATTTCTAACATCCTTATCACATATTGACTGATGCTAATTAAATCTATAGCCATTACCTAGGATCTGATCACTAGCCAACAATTTCATTTTCAAGGTAACTAATACTTTAAAATCTAATAATTGGATGACATTGAAAGTGTACCCAACAGACACCTATATCTGCATGAACAAAACTAAACGCTACCTAGCATGTTTAATCTATATGTGGACTAGTAAATTATAGGTGTCAAATGGGTTAGACCCTATCATGTCGGCTCAGCTTGGCAAGACATAGTTTGACAGGTTGTGATGGGCTGCCACTTGATAGCACCAGGTATTGTTGTGTTGACACGGTTTCAGCTTGTGTGTTGGCACGATATAACATGGGTGGTTGCTGGCTAGAATTTGGAACTCAGAAGGGTGGAGTGGTGGGGGATGGTGTGACCATCATTGTGGGATTGCACGAGCTGGTAGGCATGGTGTAAGGGGTTGGGACCAGGATTGTTCAATTGTTTAAGGTTAAAGAGGATCTGACCATCTGAGGGTGAGGGAGTATCAAAGTGGAATTGGGGAAAGTGTGGGAGGTGGGCATCCTAGGGGAGGAGGTCAATTGGGTGACGGCGAGTGGCGTCGTGGTGGTTCTAGCCAAGGTTTCAAAAATTGTGACGGATTGCCAAAATTTCAGCGATCCATCTTGGTTTTCATTTTTGTCAATATTGATTTACCTAGTATTATCAAAAATACGACAGATCCGATCCATTGTTGTGGATTGTCGATTTGTTGATGCCTTCTATAGAAGACTTCATTGATGCCTTTGCCGATGACATTAATGCCTCCTAAGTTTCAAGTTGAGATTTGATGTTTTATGATCATTTTTACAAAATTATTGTATTTTCACAAATACGATCCTTAATTCTCGATATGATATTGAGATTTGAAACCTTGGTTCTAATGGTGGCTTGGTGTTGGAGTGATATGCAATGGTGCTGGTGGTAGGTTGTGGGGGACTTTACCCACTTTTGGCCTTTCCATATCCTGGCTAGACAGGGAAGAATCCTAAAAGGCTGGAATTTATAGAAGGATTAAATCTAGTCAAACCATTTTTTATACAGTTGATTGGGATTAAATCCAGTGAAACTATGTTTTTGGTCAAATTGTGTTTTCACGCGGTTGACTATGATTAAATCTAGTTAAGTTGTGTTTATGAAAAAAAATAGCAATTAGCAAAATGATAATTAAATCATGTTGGTGGATAAATTACATAAGATCAGAGGAATGATAATTAATAAGTACATAAGATGAAAAAAGTTACATTTCAATAAAAATTACATTACACATTTACATTCAAATTTTAAATTTAGATTTTTCATATTAGCAAAATCATACATCCAATCATTATATTCTTCTTATGCACGGTGTTCAGTTAGCTCTCAATCTTTAACACATTAAAGCTTCTAAAATATTGTTTGTTAATCTAAATCTTCTTTCATTTAAAATTTTGTACTAATACTAAATATTTGTTTATAAGTTACAAAAGATACTGAAATAGTGAATAATTCTTTAGCTATTAAAGATAATACCAAAAATGTCAAATTTTGTTTTTTCCACCAATCAATTATGTCAAATTTATTCATATCAAGATATTTATTCCATAAATATTAATGTTTAGTAGAACTAAAATTATTTAGCTCTTATCTACAAATTGTATAAGAAGATGATGTGTAATTTTCCTCATCTTCTAATAATTCCAAGATGTCATCATTGATAGTGTTGATGATGATGCATAGAAGGTGAAATTTATTTTCTTTGTATTCTATATTGTAAAACATATAAATGAAATGTTTTATTCAAATATTCTTTTACTATCTGAGGAGTTAAAATAATTTGTACACCTAAACATTATTGCATCCTATCTATTAATCTACCTACTAATTTTAATTTATTCCTAAGATTTAAACATGTACTCAATGCATAGAATAAAAGTATGTTCTGCCAATACTTAAGTTTTTGTTTCGTTCTTTCAAATTATAGGTGCAAAAAGTCTAATATTACCATATTTATGAAAAATAAAGAAATATCATATTAATTATGTAACACATAAATAGAAGTATGAATAATATATCCCCGGTAATCTTACTGTATTTCATAAAATAGTTTTAAAATTTTAACAAGATAATTAATAATTTAAAAATCATTATCATCTAAACTTTGACTATGATCATTTATACTACTATTATAATAAACCATAATAAATTCTTTATGAAATCTACTTATCATTAAATCTTACAGAATTCCATATGTAAGGAACATCAAGAGTAAATTTCTTATGTAGTAAACCATATGAATCTTACATATAATTAAATTTTACCTTTCGTCTACTACAATTTGTAATATAAGATAAAGTAGATCTAATATTTTTAATAAAATCTTTATTTCCATAGTACCAACTTGATTTTCACTTTCATTGTTAAAGTTGAGTCAGAGTGTTTTTTTTTTTATAGATTATAGATCATTGATAAAGTAGATCTAATATTTTATAAATGAGGTATTTATAGATTAACTTCTTTCTCTCTCTAACTTTCCATCTCCTTCTGTCCTTTTATCACTTGTAGAATAGTAAATGCAACGATGTCCAACATGTTGCCTAGTCGGCCAGGCTGGCCAGCCCTGCCTGTTGCCAACGGGTAAACCAATAACCAACTCAAGTCCCAATCAAACTATTGCCACTCGCCCAGCCAACCAAGGTCTGAGATCGTTGCCTAGTGCCCAACAACCCTCGTGTGTCGCTTGAGAAGGTCGTTGCCCTCTCCTTGTTCAGTGCCCTATGCCCTTATTGCCTTGTAGCCCTTGTGCAGTGTACAACAAAACTAAGTTTTTGAAAAAAAAAGAATCAAAGAAGAATCTTAGAATTTGTAGTCAAACTATGTTTTTATATCGTCGACCAAGATTAAATCTGGTCACAGTGTATTTTTATATTGTCTGTCAATTGGAATTAAATTTGTTCAAACTATGTTTTTATGCAACTGATTGAGATTAAATCTGGTCAACAGGCCTCGGCCTTGTGCCCACTTTGCCCGCCTTTGGGCAGATCCAACGTGATGCTTGGATCAACTAATGTTCAACTAAAATTATGTTATCAAATCCGAGTATTTCCAACAAATCTATGTTGCATCCGAAGTGAAAATTTTTTTGTTACAAATACCGTGAACATGCCACATGTTGTTTATGCACAATACCATTGAATGCAATCTGTTTAGAAAAATCCATGTTTTTTAACCATTAAGTTGCGTCTATGATATATTTGGGCCCTTATGTGTTTGTTTATTTCCCTTACATGTTCTCCAATTATAATTGATTTTTTAATTCTTTGCAATTAGCGTATAGTTCATCTCGTTTTTTCATTTTCCATACTTGGAGGTGCATTTCTCATATTTGATCATGCATTGCTAGATTATCTTTTTATTTCCTTGCTTTTGCTGCTACTCTTGGCTCCTGGAATAATTTTTTTTTGTGTCAAAAACTTCAGAAGAAAAGAGTGCGAAGCTGGCAGAAGAAAACGAAAGCGTACGACTTCTCATCCCTTTCAGATTTGCTTCCGGATTTGGAAATTCCATCAACACTTCCTGATACTAGGAAAATAAAGATCAGCTGCAAGAATAAGAATAAATTGGTGTAAGTGTTACGCAAATTCGCTCTGTATTTACCCTCTATTCTAGATTGTGTTTGTCAGCGAACTTATTAATTTTGGCAGGGAAACGGAAGGCAAACGGTACAAGGCTTTCATAAACGATCCACTGTTCCAAGCAGATCCATTTTCTGCCATTCATCGTCATCTTCAGGCAACGCAACCAGCAGTTGCCACTCCCGCGAAAAATGTGACCAAGACCGGAAAGAAGAGTAAAACCAAAAGGAAAAAGGTAGGATTGTGGTCCGGAACACAAAACATGGACATGTAATGGTGGCATGCGATTTGTTCATTTTGGAGGCATGTGAACCGGAGGCACAAGAAGCCTTTCCATTGCCGCTTGTGGGGAGTCTCATTGCTTACGTTTGTATCCGTTGTGTGCAAACTGCCGTCATTGCCTTCGTCATGCACCTCGAGATCCAACAAGGTGAGTTAGCTCGTGCATTTGTTAGGTACCAGGCTCGTTGCCTTAACTAACCGTGTGATAATTTAGGTGTAAGATTTGAAGTTCAAATCTGGGTAGTCTCGTTTTTTATGGTAATGTTTTAGCTTTTCAATGAAGTTGAATAAAATTGAAGTTGAAATTAATTTAGTGAATATACTTAAATTGTATAGTAATTATGGTAATAGAAGTGTATACTATGTGTGATTAATGACATTAAAAATGATTTTGAGAGTTAGTCCTTCAAACGAATATATACTCATAGAAAAGTGTAAATGTTGAAGCCTATAAGAATAAATGTTGTAGGTGTTAACTAACGTTTGAATGATTTAGATTAAATTTAGTAAAGGTACCTTTCTTGTTCTTTCATATGGGTCTTACTTCTTCTCCTGAATCATATTAGTAATGGTAGATATAACTCTCAATTTTTAGTTGATATGGTAAATTTGTGATGTAGGGGTCAATGGTAAAATTATTTTCTAACCTGTGTTATATTAATATACAATATAGCATTTCTGTTTTAAAAGAGGGAAAAATAAGAATTATAGAAGTAGATTTCCTTTCTAGAATTATTGTATTTGTAGGGTAAATCCCTAAATCCAAAAGGAAATGTACACAAACCTATCCTAATATTTTTATGTAAAATTTTAACTCAAAATTAATTTGAAAAAAAGGAAGAAAATTAATGTGTATAAGTTTAAATTCAATTTCCAATTAAATTGAATGACACTATTTTCAACGAAAACAAGGAATTATATAATGGACGTATGTCGTTAATTTTAATGCCATAGATGTTTGTTTATTTTTGGGTCTAGAAATAAATAAGTTGAAGTTATATAGTAAATTATAAAGTAAAAAATTTTATATAAAAATTTGTATAGTAATTACGATATATAAAAATTTATGAAAAATTAATTTCACAACAACAATTTTGTTAACAAATGCGATTTACTTTTTGAATAGGTAGATCTCCAAAACGCTTCTTTGGGTGGATCAAATGGTTATAATCGGTTCGATCCTTGAGATCATCACCTGTGAACGGTAATATAAATCGTTTCTCATCTTCAACATCAATCAATAAAATAACGGGTATAAATAATGCCATTTAAAGGCAATACACTACTATTGTCCTTATCACAATATTATTATTATTATTATTATTATTTGCGGTTAGATGAAAATTGTTAATGCCATATGAAAATTATTCCAAATAACCAACATTACTTATTACAACCAATGGTGATGCTCTGTCTCTCTGGCCTGCAACGAGAAGTTGAAGTGATGACTGGTTGGTCTGTGGATACACCGCGGACTGGTTGGTTCCGAAGGGACGTGAATCCGAACCACCTGCGTGGATTAGATACCATGTCTGAGGATTGTTTACTCCCGTTTCCTTAATAATTGTTGTTCACTTGCATATCTTCTAAAATTATTTATGATTTCATTTGATAATGGGTGGTAATACATGTATTATTATTATATAAATTTTTATATTATAATTTATTATATTTTAATTTATAAAATTACTTTTAATTTTAACTTTTTATGGTTATTAAGCAAGAACTTCTCGTTCTCAAACAACTGTAGGCGGTAATAATGCTTGTTTAACATACTAATAAACCTAGCATTTAACAATAATCACCAATTCATGCTAATGATACCTAGGCAAGTAAAAAAGAAATTTTCATTAACATACGAGTAACCAATAATAACTACGATGGATGTTGTTAGAGTAGTTTTATATTGATAAATATAAAAAATACATTAGGTTTAATATATGAAAAAAAAATTCATTATTATCCATTAATTTTGAGATAAAATTTCTTTAGACACAAAAAATCATTAAATAATTGAATTGCAAAAACACATATTATACGTAGTTAAGGATACGTTTGAGAAGAACTTGAATCAATTTTAAAAGTTAAATAGAACTAAAGTTAAAAATTGTAAAACAAATTGAGTTAAAATTACATACTAATTAATATAATAAATATTTATAAATTAAAATTTATATCGTTATATTTATAACGATATATGAAAATTTATGTAAAATTGAAACGAAAAATAGCTCTTATTTAAGAGATAAAATTTGATGATACGTGGTTTACTTCTTTTTTTTAAAATTATATAATTTATAATATAAATATTTTAATATTAATTTTTAATATAAGATATTAAAATTACTTAATAAATTACTTAGAAAGAAAAACGTATAAACCAACCGTGAAATCATGAAATTATTTGAAAATCGTGAATTAAATTGCCTCAGTGTTGACGGTCCGACACCTAACAGTCTCCCATCCTCCTCCAGTTCTCCGCCTGTCCCGGGATTTTGGATTCTGCTTTTGCTCTCGCCCTCTTCCTCACAGCGACTCTGCAGCTACCGCTGCTGCTGCTGCTGCTTCTTCTTCTTCTTCTCGAACACTTGCCTGTTCTTGTTCTTCTATTGCTTCTTTTTCAACAACGCGCGCCTTTCCTTCTTCTTCATCTTCTTCTTCGGTGCCGGCAAGAAGAAATCAGAATCAAGGAAGAGCGCATCCCATTCTCGTTACGATCGCTGCGTTCTCTTTGTAAGTGTCTGCAACCCAAAGCTTCGCAAAAAAAGAGAGAGAAAAATCTATTAATTTTCGTATTATTATTATTTTTTCATTCCGTCTATTTTTATCTTTAATTTTGTCCCAGTTATTTAATTACTGAAGTCATTATATGCTAAGTTAAGCCTCACATATATATATATATATATATATGTTGATGTTTAATTTGCATGGTTTGCTTCTGGATGGAAATAATTATTTTGGATAATAATTTAAGATTATGAACAAAAAATCGCATTTTAAAATAAATAAATCTGGTATCAAACCACATTTTTCAAACAAATTCAAGATAAAGAAAATGAGAACTTAAGACCAAAAGTGCGTACAGTTCCAAATTTTTGTGATGTCCAAAAGAAGTGTTTGTAATAATACAAACAGAATTAATATTAATGTAAAAAATAAGTATAAAAAAATTAGTGTTGGAGTCTTTGCATGATAATAATAATAACGATAATGATAATAACAGCAACAGCAATGAACATTATCGGTAACTACAACTTTAAAATATAATAGCGTTTGGATTATTTTGATTCTCGATAATGGTACGTGTTTTACAAGTAAATTATTGGAGATTAAAAATGGATATATAAATAATGTTGTCACGCTAATTATCGACACGATGCTGTAATTCGAAGGATTTGATGGAAATTACAAATGCAATTATTCTTAACTAATAACTAATTAAGTTGCTAATAAGTAATTACATTACCGGTTAGGTTAGTTAGTATTCAAGATGAGAAGATACTGAATTTAAATGGTGTAAGTAAAAGTCCAAACTCAAAATAATTAAAACTTAGGTCTTATCTTATTTGATAAAATGTTCAACCTTCGAGAATTACGAAGAATTAAAGTTAAAAAAATAAAATAAAATTTTGCAGTAAATTATACGGTGAAAACTTGTTTTTAAGAATTTTAAAAAAACTAGTTTCATAGTAACTATCTTGTTTCCTGCACTTTAAATCTCATTTCAACTGTAATAAATCTTAAATCTTAAATTTTAACTTTAATACTAAGAGATTGTTCACTTCTCAATTTTTAGAAGTACTTTTATTTTCACAATAACATTCACATTTTTTATTTTACTCATTTTATTATTAAAATCACTCTTCTTTCTCCTTTCATTTTAAAATAATTCATTTGAAAATAACTTTTTTACACTACTAAAGTGAACAAAATGAGATCGGTGAATAATTGAATGACATCAAGCAATTTGTAAGATATGTGGATTGACATTATATATTTTTAGAAAATTTTATCTTACGATAAATATAAATTTTTTATCTCATATTAAGGTGAGAGGAGGGAATATATGTGAATTTATTTTAAAATTATGTTAAGATTTTAGGGATTTTAAAATAAGATTTCAACAGTGAGTGATGTTTGACTGGTGATCAGCAGTTGGTTCGATTTCAAGGACGCGTCCGGCGATGGACCTCGACATTTCCTCGTCGGAGATCGTCAACCTGGGCGAGAAGAATCCACATCATTTGGGAGACGGATCGGACTGGTACGTGGAGGTCTCTTTCATGGCGCACGTAATCGCTTATTTCATACTCGGAGGTATGAGTAATCGCGCGCATCGATACATATGTACAAACCCCTGATCGATTGCTAGCTCTCGATGTGTCGTTAACTCAACTCAACCGGCCTTTTTGATCTGTGAAACCAGTGTGGCTTGCGATCACCATATATCTGATCATGAAGTGTGCGGGAGCGTGCGATCCGAGGGACAGGTGGTCGGCCGAGTCTGCAGAAGGGGGAAGCAGCAACAGGTGGCCGGCGGAGTCCGCGGCGGAGTCGGAGCCGGTGGTTCGGAGAAAGGAGGGGGCGGCGGGGGCTTCTACGTATGGGGCGATGGAGGAGGAGGAGGAGGAGGAGGAGGATCCGGAGCTGGGGCGGCGCTGCCGCACGTCGGAAGACCTGTACGAGGGGAAGACGTGCGTGATCTGCTACGACGCCGAAAGGAGCTGCTTCTTCACGCCGTGCGGTCACAGCGTCGCCTGCGCCCCTTGCGCACTAAGGTTCGTTTTGGCTTTAAAAATTTTGAAATTTATATATGTTCTGTGTAATATTTATCAAATAATTTTAATATTTTATATTAAAATATCATATTAAAAAGTAATATAATTTTGTTTAAAAATATAAATTTTATCTTATTTAATTTTACTACTTAAATAAATACACCCATAATTGTTGACATTTGCGGTTAAGTTTTTACCTATTTTTTCACTAAATTTAAAAAGGAGCTTTATATCTAGGTTTCCTTTTTTCTTAGAGTGAAAAAAAGTGATTTTTAGAAGAATAATTTTAAGGTGGAAGGAAAGAAAAAGGTAATTTTGATAATCGAAAGAATTGATTGGAGAATATAAATGTTATTATGAAATTAAAAATATTTCTAGAAATAGAAAGTGGAAAAAATGATGCCTTAAAGTGAGATACATCTAATAAAAAATAAAAAGATATTTTTCTGATATTTACAGAAATAATAAATGAAAAAGTGTAAATAAGATGTTATTATAAATCTGAAATTTTTTTCATTTAAATGTTAAAAATCTAGAATATTTTTTAATTTTTTTAAAATTAAATATAAATTTTCGTATATTTTTATAAGGTGTACAGATGATCTTGTAACATATTTTATTTTTAAATTTTTTAAATTTTAAAAATAATTTTTTTTCAATTTTTTTTTATCATTAATTTTCAAAATACAGGAACACCCCCTAACACAGCGTTCGTTACCATGCATCCTGTGGCAGTACGTTGAGCGTGCATGGTGTGTGGGTAGTTTTAATTCTGCATGGTTTAGTTGTAATTTTTTATAAATTCTTATATATTATTATTATAGTATAAAATTTAAAATATAAATTTTTATTACAAACTTTAATATCATTTATTTTATTACCTTTAATTTTAACTCTCTACGAATATTACAATTGATTTTACAATAAGTAAAATAAAAAACAAACACACTATATAATCTGCATCTGTCTAAGTTGATTTTCATCTTGCATGAACGGTGGTGATGAGAGCTTTTTCTCATCGTTATGAATAGTGACGGAAGTTTTTCAAACTCACGGTATCGTGTAATTTAATTTTATTTGATAAATATACCGTGAAACTTTAAAATTTTGTGTGTATACGAGCCATAAGGCACCTACAGTCTGTTTAGCATCGTATAAATCTTTTAACTATGAATTCGAAATTCTACGTTGTTTATACGAAATGTTGTGTGTATGTATATATACGACAGATCTGAGTGGCTGCATGCTTCATTTCTCATTTCAGGATCACGGAGGAAGAGAACAAGCTTTGTCCGGTGTGCAGAAGACTTATCCACAAGGTCAGGAACATCAGGAGTGCTGCCTGAGTGCTACGGCGTTTTATCATTATCATTATTATTATTGCTATTTACATCTGTGAGACAAAACGCCGGAGACATGTAAGAGTAGGAATTGAGTAGCTTTTTTGGATCGATTACGGCGGGCGGTCCGGTGTCTGTTTTCGGTTCGTCCGCTTTTTCTAAAACTAAAACATGTAGAGCTTCGTATAATTAAAATTAATATACGTGATATTAGAAGGTATCGTCAGTCGGATGAGGTTGTAGCAGGCAAAAATCTGTAATTAAAATTAATATACGTGATATTTCAAGGTATTTATTTAAGAGTTTTTAATGAAAATTTTGAAGTTGTTTTATTTTTAAACTAAGCTTATTTGAAAAATTGAACCGGATATTACATCCGAATTGAACACTTTTGATTTTGCTTCAAAGCGATCCAACCAATGGATCAAATTAGATGGATGGGTGGACCATTAAAAGCAAAAGCAACAGCAAATTGGTAAGTAAGATCTCTTTTGTTTTAGTTACAGTTTTAACCTTCAACAAACTTTTTCACTTTATTGTTGTTATATAAATTTTGATATATAAACTTTCAACAACTTAATTATTGTACAATTTTAATTTTATTTGTAAAATTAACTTTAATTTTAACTTCGTTAAAGTTTTCCCCTTTAAATCAACAAAAGATACAAAATAACCTATTGTAAACCATTATTCTGCGAGGGTTGAGTATAAGTTAATCAAAAAAAGTAGTTGTCAATGATGAGAAAAATGATGATTATCTTCTATTACTAAGTTTAAATACATATGTGCATATATATGAAAAATATTCTTTAATAATACCTATAAAAATTAATTTTATAGGTGTCTAATCGAATGATTTAGAGTAAATCTTGTTAAATTCTTTTTTCCTATGCTCATTATTCTTGTACATTTGCACTCATTAATCGTTGTTTTCTTACTTATTGTTTATATCATTATCGTCTCTTTACTCATGCCGTTGTCGTCCTTTCGCTCGTCATTATCTTTTTTGATATGTCGCTTATGCTATTGTTATTTTTCTTTCCTGTTGTTCATGTTTCATCTTTTTTATCTGTCACTTGTGTCGTTGTTCTTTCACTCACCGCTCACACCAATGTTATCCTTTTTACCTGTCACTTGTGTCGTTGTCATCTTTCTACTTATTACTTGCACTGTACGTTGTTATTTTTCTACTTATTACTTGCACTGTACGTTGTTATCCATTTTGTTTGTCGTTCGTGTTGTCTTTATCTTTTCTACTTGCTACTCACTCTTTTATCCTTCTACTAGTACTGTCATCCTCTTTTTTACTTGTCAACAAAATTTTGCAAGTCAGTTTCCTTGTCACCCAATGGTCAACATTTGCAAGCCAGGAAGCTTTCATCACACTAATATGGTCAATAAATTTGATTTGTCTGTTAACAAATTATTAGACGATGATTAACTAATTGACAACCACTTCATTGTTTAACATCGCATATAATTCAATTGATGATGCATGTGTAGAAGGGTGAACTATACAAATGTCATCTTTGATGATCGCTAACCAATATTAACCAGAGATTCGTGACTATCTACTATCTTTTAATATATCAAGGAACTTTAAACACCACGTAGAGTCAGGTTTAACATTTTCGGAGTTCGGATCCGACCCGCATAATACTCGGCCGTAGGCACTTCCCATTTCTCTCGTCGGGACCGGAGGGCGAGAAAGTCGTCCACGACAATCCACGTCGCCGGCGACTGCAAGACTCTCCCAAGACCGTGATAAGCGCCAGCGAGAACAGTAGATGGCGGACGGAGGACCGGCACCAACCGCCGCCGATCCCGATGGAGGCCTGGACGGGGTCCGTATGACTTGGAACAGCTGGCCCCGATCGAAGATCGAGGCGAGCAAATGCGTTGTTCCCTTGGCCACAACCTTCTCCCCGATTCATCCTCACCCAGACCTCCCCGTTCTCCCCTACGGTCCGCTCCGCTGTAAGCCTCCTTGCGCCGCCGTCCTTAACCCCTTCAGCCGCGTCGACTTTCTTGCTAAGATGTGGATCTGCCCCTTCTGCTTCTCCCGCAACCACTTTCCTCCCCACTACGCCTCCATCTCCGAGATCAACGTCCCTGGAGAGCTATACCCCCAGTACACGACCGTCGAGTACGCCATCCCTGTCCAGCCGCACT